>JAPTYQ010000008.1:5112649-5125728 GCA_029814465.1 Ostorhinchus cyanosoma
TCATTCTATTTGTCCAAACTAATGGAGCTTTAGTTGAACCAGGCATTAAAATGAACAAGAAATTGAAGAAAACAAGGGGTGGGAGAAGAATTTTTTTCCACAACATTTTAACTGAAAAGTACCAAAACATGCACTGAAATAAACTTTTACTAAAACTTCTTCAATGTAACTGATTTAAGACGAGAATGTTCTGACTCTAGTCAATACTGTCCACTGAAAGAAAACATTTAGTCCGCTCGAACCTGCTGGAGTTAGTGCAACATGTTTTTCAGGCCATTACAACACACTCAAAACAGGTTTCTACCATGTTCAGCTTCTGTTGAGCCTGATTCTATACAGAAGCAAAGGCGTAAAACAAAGTTAAAGCTTTGTTTGTTACTTTGAAAAGTGTAAACTTTCTGTTTGTTATGTAACTGTGATGTGTTAGTCCAAGTGATTATATGGGAACTTACAGAGAATTCCATATTGATTTGATTGGTAGACAGAAGATTTAACCGATTAGAGAAAACACCAAAACCAAACCGAATAAATACAGTCGCTCTAGATGTAGAGACCATTTTCACTTTCGCCCACAAAGTTGGAATAATCCTGTGTTCTGTCACATTCTTCTTGTTATTCTTGTTCATACACATCAGTATCACCTTTGACCAGGTGTTATAATTATATACTGAGTCCAGTTACACTTTATATGTCAAGAATAAATCACAATGTCATCATTTTATGTGAGGAGGTAAAAATACTTTTGCAGCTCAGAAACAGGTCAGTACAACAAATTAAATGTTATATTCTGTACTTGTTGCATGTTGTTTATGCACTTTTTGCATATGTCTGTAAATGTATCCCTTTTATAACCACCATTTTGATTTGTGACTGTCTTTTCGGTGCGTAGATAATGGCTTATAATTACATTTTTGCATCTGTTTAAATTCTAGGGTTGTAATGATTCTCCAAATCTTTTTTTGTACATAGGTGTGGTAAAATACGGATAAGAAAAATGTAATGTCAGAAACACTTTAAAAGTAAATTAATATCAGGTCTCTTTGAGTAAATGAAAAAACCACTTCTGAATTCCAGTCCCCATGAAGGCTGAGCTGTAACACAGAACCCGTGGATGTTGGATTTGGTTTGTGTTTCAGAGCCGTTACATTATTTTGTGGTTGAATTACATAATGCTCCTACATGTGACTAGTTACTGCCCAACAGGGGTCTTCTCTCATCATGCTGACTACTTACTATTTTCTCTCCCCTACTTACACCCTAATCATACTCATGTTCATTGGTTAAAGTGGACTAAATTACAGAGGGTCTTGACCATCCTATACTGCTCACTTACTGCAAATAACCTGTTTTTCCCTTTTCACACATCAATTCCCCAGGGAGGTTTTCAGCTTCACTAGACTGGCGAGTCTTCAGGGACCAGGTCCACTGCATGTGCTGGCTAGTAGGCCATTTGCAATAATCTCCTTTTTACCGTTTAGAGGCTAATTATGTAACATTACACCTGCCTCCCTGAGCCTTGGCTCTGGCATAGTGCAGAATGAGTTGCTTGCCCCCCCCCACTCATAGGGGTGGTTAGAGTTTCTTAATGAGATTAGCCCAAAGCTGAAATCTGCTTTGTGTCCCTTGCTATATGGCGAGATACTGGATCAGTGGAATCAAAGCTAAGAGGGAGAATCATTGGAAGATGCAGGCAGTCGACCTCGTTTCTGTCTCCCCACCAACCCCCCTGCGTGTGACTTGGACGGGATTCGTCGCTATCACACATGACATTGTGTGCAAGCTTTGCATAGGAAATATCTTTGTCTCACTCTGATGTTTGCCTGCTTCCATGTTTTCGTGCCTTTCCTTTATCTTGCTGTCCAGTTTATATTTGCTGTTGGATCAAACTTCTCAATAGTCATTTTCGGAATTGAGGACAGATGGGTTGAATATTTAACTAAATAAAAAAAGAGCTTTTCCACCAGTCTGGGATATAAACTTGCGGTCGCCATACTACTGCCTTTTTGTTTTTATTAACTCAAAATGCCTTGTATTTTACCGCAACTTCTAAGGCCGAGTCTTAACTCTTATTTGTCAGTAACACCATAATGTGTAAGACAGAGCTATATAAAGACAAAACTACACCACCCACGACTGGACAGCTTCAATGGGAGCCTTTCTTCCTCTAATTTATTGGGACCCTAATGTCCTTGTGACTTTCAGCTCAGACAAAAGATGAAAAACCAACAATGGAGCCCGCACAGACCAGCACACATGCACATACTGTACACACATGTACTCGTACTTAAACCGTCTGCCATGTATGCAAGCACGCAAACAACTTCTTCAGCCCAGAATTCCCAGAGTGTAAGCAAATTCTCACTGAAGGCTGCGAGAGATAACATGTAAATATTTTGCCCACTTGCTCAGAATATGATGTTGATTAAGAGAGTAAAGGTTAAGGTTAGGGAAGGGGCAGGGATTATTACTATGGACCGCGTCTAGGGTTACCATAACAGCCCGGCTGCTGGGACTAGTAATAACAACAGAAGTAATAATAATCACAGACTAATTGATTGAACCCCATGGCTTCCTTGCAAGAGTCATATTTGTAAAGCTTTATGTCTCTGCCAGCAGCTAAAATAATGCGTCAGTTTCCAGTTCTGCTAAATAACATAAAATACATCACTATATTAAACCACATGCTAAGACTTTGGATAATTGACTCTCTTAAGAGTTTATTTACAGAGTGTTGGTAATACTTTAGCAACTGTTTTGTCTTACAGATGCAATGATTGTCTGATAAACTGATGAATTATGGTTTGACTTATCTTTATTATCCTGGAGGCATTTTTTTAATTTACAGCCAGCAGTAATAAACAGACAGAAACCAAATGACAACTGACCAACAACAACAAATAATCAACTTAAGAGTTTACAAAGTGTTAGTAACACTTTACCAACTGCTTTATCTTAAGACATGCAGTGATTATCTGATGAATTGGTTAATTGTTATGATTTGATGTATCATTTTTTTAATTTACAGCCAGCAGTAATAAACAGACAGAAACTAAATGACAATTGACCAACAAATACCAACGACAGTGGTATTTATAGGGTTCATAGCAAACAAATGATTCAACTAGTAAATTGATTGATTGGCTAATTAATTTGAGTGTGTGTGTTTTTTTTTAAAGATGAATCTGAATATTTCCTGGTTTTAGTACTATAGTCAATAACAAAATCATCAAAAACCCTGGTTCTTCAGTCCAGTTCTAACTCCTGTGTGGATCATGTGACTAAAACAGACAGAAACGATAACATGGAATGAATCAAAGCACTGTGTTTGTCAGAACAATGACAGAAGAACTGAAGTGATTTAGGTTTTTATCCAGAAAACATGTTGAATGGATAGATATCAGCTCTGAAATTCAACAACTATGAGCTGTTTGTGTTGGTCTCATTCTATTTGTCCAAACTAATGGAACTTTAGTTGAACCAGGCATTAAAATGAACAACAAACTGAAGAAAACAAGGGGTGGACTAATAATTTTTTCTGAGACTGTATGTAAACACAATATTTTCGGCTTGTTAACCAACCAGGATGTTTAGCTCTTCAGTCCAGGGAAATAATCAAAGCCAACTGATTAATTGAGAAAATGATTAATAGATAATCAACTATAAAACACTATAAGTCACTTACACTCTATATAATTTGTTTAACATCATTGACATTTTCATCCTCTCATACATGAATTATGAGAAAACTGATCCATATTTAGTTTTTTTTTCTTTGACACAAATTAACTTTACGTCAAATATTGAATTTATAGTTGAATTGTCCAAATAAAGTGTTATATATTTTTCAAAATCTCGACTAATGAATTTTCTGAAGTCCTCAGTACCATTAAATGTACTTATCTATAATTTTGGTTCTGAGCATCCTGGTTTCTCTGTATGAGATCCTATCACTGCATTGTAGTTTGTTGAATGTACAAAGAGGCCGAGGAGCCCTGCAGCTAGATACTGCCACAGAGAGCTATTTGCTCTGCGTCAGCGGAGTATCCTGTCATGGAGAGAAAATCCCGTTTGAAGTATGGCCCCCGTCTTTCACACTGACGATAATGCTCCTGGCTTTATCATGTCCTCCGTGCAAAGCCCATGTCTTCTCTTTTGTCCGGCTCTCTCTCCCCCACTCCTGCACACCCTCTGGCTTTCCTCTTTTGTGTCACTCTCTGTCACATTGCTACCCGTTCACTGCGAGGAGAAGCGGTCCAAACCTTATCCCCCCGAGGCACTCTGGGAAGTGTAGTCAGTGTCTGGGCAGAGGGATTCAGTTATTGGGACTTTGCTTTGACTGATCAATGGTGTGATGTTGTATTTTGAATGAAAAGCCATATGATGGTTATTAATAAGTTATATTCTGTGTTTGTTTGCAAACACTTCCAAAGATTTGCATAGATTATCATTTGGTGTAAACACACTTATGTAGAAATAGAATTAAAACACATCTTTTGATTTTATTTATAAGGCAGAATATATTCTAAGGTAAATACTTAGCATTTTAAATTAGATACATTATTAGTATTCATTCTGCTCTAGCTGCTCCTAAATCCACAGCTTAAATGCAAATGCACTGCAGTCTCTTCCATCCGTGGCTTTGTTGGCCTCTCAGAAACCTTAAGCCGGTATCTTAAATAGGGGCCTCTCATGGCATATGCATGTGCAGTATCTTATCTGGTGAATATCACAATCATTCTCTAGGACATCAAATATTTAACCAGGCCATACAAACAAGAGACAGGAGGCAGGGCAGGGAAACACGCCTATTGTGGGCCCTGTGTGAAAACAATAACTGTGCTACCAGCCCTCAATATTTTCATATTCAGTGACTCTGTATGATCCATATGATCCCAACATAAAGAGGGTCTGTGAACCCTCTCTCTTAAACTGTAGCAGGCATATATTACCAGGCTTAGAGCTTGGCAAGCTCCGTATCCCAAAATAGATTTCAACAATACTCTATGAGGATGCATTAAATAAATCTCGGCTCGGCTAATCCGTGGAACAGTTCACATTTTCGAGAGAGACACTCCGGTAGGACAAAAGCGGCGCTCTGCTCGCCGCGCCTTCATCTGGGGACAGACACACATAAAGAGAGATATTTAGAGAGAGGGGAGGGGATCGGGGGGTGAAGAAATCCTCCACTAATGTGACAGAGAATTCTCCAAAAATCATCATTGTGTGCTCTTGCACAGCAAAGCAGATTCTGTATCACTCCATATTTTTCTTTTTTTTTTTTCTCTAGCAAGTGCAATAACTTAATCTTAAAGGCAAAATGTGGACACGAGGGCCATTTCGAAACATGTTGTAGATAAATGTTAATCACATTAGCATTTCCCAGACTTCCGTAAATCTCCATAAATAGCATGCTGAGGTTGATCCCTCTTTTTTGCCCATTGAGGCAAAATTACAGTTGATGAATTGCTTTTGCCATGCATGTAGGCTAATGAAAGCTTTGCTCCTGGGCCTTCCATAACAAAGGCTCATAATTTTTCCACTTTCCACTAAAATAAGAACCTGTTCCACTTTTAATTAATAGTTTTACCCTCTCCTATTCAGAACTGTATGCATAGTTTCAAATTAATTTTTTTTAGGTAAGGGTTTGGTTATTAATACTGAAGAAACAACCCCCTTTGTGTTAAAGTAACAGGGAGGTAATGTTAGCCTGCAGGTTTAGAAAGAATTTCCTCTCATGTCATCTAACTGCTTAACACGACTCATGACACTGCTTTGAGACTGAAATACTTTATGACAGGTGGCTATTTCATTTACGTAAAGTCATCACTTCCACATCAATTCAACGAGCTGCAGTGAGACTGGAGATAGAGCTACTTACATAAGCACTTCGGATTAACCTGCCTTGATTTTACGTTCATTTAAGACGGAACCACAAGAAATACAAGGCTTAGGAAATGTGAAATGAATCGAATATTCACAGCGATGGCTAGAGTGTAGGTGTTTAATATGCACAGGTTCATATTAGTGCAACTTGGCTTTAATTACTACCAACTTCTGTATTGTTTATATGTTGCTTCAAAACGAGACACCACTGTTAAACGAAGTACTGTATGAGGTTAATAAGCAGCAATTAACATGCATTAGGCACATGCCACACATAATGAGTACTTGGATATGATTACTCTGACAGCTTGATGTTTGAGAGAGCAAATAGCCTTGTCTAGCCATATGTGGTTGTGGGACACACTTACTATCCCATGACAGACCTAAGTGAGGAGGGACTTCAGTATCCTCTCACAGCAGTCATTTATTATATTCCTAATCACTCGTCTCCTGCGGAAAAAGGCAAAATATTTGATTGTAGCGCGAGAATATCTGGAAATATTGTGACATTATGTTGCCTCTGTACTTTCAACTCCTCGTCTGAGTTGCCAAACAGCAGTCCTGTCGGCGTGCTTAAGTCATTTCATGTCATAATATTTAGAATAGCTTCCTGTGCACGAGAGAGTATCTGCAGCTTTTATGTGTTCATTGATAATGACAGCAAATAACACATGTATTCTTCAGTGCTGATAAGAAAGCAAAAAGCAATAGAGAAGATTTTCTGGTGGAAATCCATTCCGTCTTTGTACCTGTGACTTAAGCTCAAAGGTGGGCGAACCACACTGCAATTTTGTATTTGTATTTCCAAGCTGTCAAAAAGAATCGGCCCTGACATAGAGCAGATGCAGCAAACCGAAGCGGTAGCCGCACTTAAGCGCTGTGAGTGATTTCATACCAATTAGTGCAAATCATGGAGTACTTAAGATTATAGCCCAGTGAGTTTAACAACACTTTGACACCTCCTCTGAAACTGACCCCTCTTAAGTTTATTTTTCCCCATAGATTTTGGACTTTGTGGGATGTAAAAGTAATTCATCCAGGCTGGGACTTTTCATTTCACCAGCTTGAGGTTTTTTTAAATATGGCCTCTGGTGACAAATCTGGCTTCCATCTAAGGTCAGGCCTGTGCCGGTCCCCCTCATTTTTTTTTTTTTAGCGGTGAGAGTGGGGGTAGGTTGGCGGGTGGGTGGGTGTCAGAGCTGGGGACAAACCACCAGCCCCTTTCCTACTGCCCCCTTGTAGTGAAGCTTTAGTGGAACTGCTCTGGCATGAAGTAGAAGCTGCCGTCTCCATGGTGACAAGTCACCTCAGCTCCACCAGCTTTACCCAGCACGAACACAGCGGTGAATTGACTGGCTTCTACAGGAAAAAAAAAAAAAACATTCAGAAAAATATACCGTTTCATTCCTCTTCCCATTATGTCGGCTGGTGAAAAACAAGCCTAATATGGTGCATTGGCTGCGAACATGAATAATGGCTGGAGAATATGTGCTGAATAGCTGCTCCGCTGGTGAAAAGCTAATGGAGGGAGTCTTTGGCAGTGAGCGTCTCATTGAGGAGACAGAGAGAGAGAGGAGAGGCGGTCCCAGAGGTATGGATGGGGCTGCTGTGATAGTTGTGAACTCTCCCAGTGTTTATGTGTCAGCCAACAGCCTCCGGAAGGAGACTGCAGACATTCTCCACACTGTCTTGCAGACAAGAACTGGTCCCCTCAATTAAATGAGTTAATTTGAAACCATAAGCTTGTCCTTAATTAAGAAGAGCTTAGACATCTCCTGAAATGAAATATCTGAAATGAGTTATATTGACGACATACTACTCTCTTTGTTCGGCGTCGGGTTCCCCATCCTCCTCCATTAGTCATGATTGTCCGTACGCCGAGCTGGGTTCGCGCCTGACACAGATAAATGCCAGGGAAGGGAGACACACAACCTCAGCAAAATGTGCATCGTTTTGAAGAAAGTTTCTATTTCAAAGTAGATCCATTGTGGACTCCCACCACGTCTGCTCTCACACCGTATTCCCCGTCTGGCTGCTCTCTGTGCATCCCTGGTGCCGGAGAGAAGAGGAGGAGAGAGGAGGAGAGGGAGAGAGGGAGCGAGATTGTGGCATTAAGTAAATAATTTGTATGATAATTCATTACAGCGCAGTCTTTTTCAACTTTAATTGGTCTAAATGAAGAGACATTTCACACCATTTAGATAAAAAAGAAAAAGGAGGCCAGCATAATGAAAAGGGGCCTGCCTATCGGACTTCAGAGGTTTGCTCTAAATGAAAATGTAATTGCAGGCGGAATGGTACAAGAGGAGAGACCCGCGCTGCAGATCCGGGGGTATCTTCAGACAGCCGAGCAAAAGCTAATGACTGAGCAATTTGGAACATTTACTCACCCCAAAGACTCTCATTAAGTCAATCACAGGCTTAGCCGAGACCCACTCGCAGCGTCGGAGCCGGCCCCGCATTTATTCCAACATCAATCAGGAGGGGCCGGCTTCGTCTTCTTTCAGAAGCCATGAAAAACGCCCAAGTAATTTATTCGGGATCTTTGAGAGGATAATGGCCAATTATTTGTTTATAACACTGGTTAAATTTTCATTAGGCAGATTAATGGAATATCATGTACTGTCAACACTGGACTGAGGGGTGGTGTGTCAGAGATAAACGGCCAAACAGATGATGTCGCTCTGTTAGTAAATTGGTTTTTCTGCAGCCCCTTTTCCTCCCAACGAAAATTTAAAGGTGGACAAGGCGCTGGGGGTGGGAGCTCTATCTCCCAACAAGAGTGGAAGAGCTGGGAGAGGCAGAGGGGAGGATGCTGTGATGAACTTCATCCCACTGCTGCTGGGGTTTTGTTCTTCATGTTTGGTTGCAGTGTAAAATTCCAACCCTATATTTAACTTGTTTAAATGTTAAATATTCTACAAAGTTTGACTGTGAACGCATTTATTCACATTCACTTCATCCCCACCCTTAAATTACCTATTCTATCAATCATACACAACCCTTAGCCAATCCCTGGGAAACATATTTCACACAGGAGCTATTTGAAATGATAATTCTGGCGAGTTTTTAGAAGCTAACTTTTTTTTTAATGAACAGAAAGAGCTACTTTTGGCAGTGACTGTGGGTGATAGCTTAATCTGACATTATGCAGGCGACACAAGATACCTGTAAGTGTCAGTTAAGAGTGAAATGACAACTACAAGGCAGGCAGGCTGCTGATTTGCTGACCTCATATGATGCTTCCAGTTGATATAAAGCAGTTTGAACCTCGAGTTGGGCTTTCACAGACCTCCACCTGAAAGCGGTCTGAGAATTGTCATTTTGAGCGTTGCATATTTGGGCTTCAAATAACCCTTTTCCCCCAAAACGTAGGGTTTTGAGAATCGAGATAAAACGTGGCATATCAAATCTTAATATGCACGGCTCACCCACTAGTGTGCAAATGATGCATCGCGGGTTCGCATTTGCAGATTTACGAAACCGGAATTTTAATGATTTTTTTTTTTTTTCTGGTGACTTTCTAAAAATGCATTTTGTGCAGCAAAGCTTTAACAGCTCAGATCTCATTTCCACCAGAATTACATAAATCTGTTACATCTGTTACACCCACATTACAGTGTGATTACTTACATTTCAAAAAGAGTTTATCCATCATTTTTCTCTACAAACCTTGGCGTCTTGGATGTGAGTTAATTTGGACTCCTGGATCGCAATCTGCCAACCTTAGGGCACCCCAAGCGCCTACCGGTTCCCCTATCAAAACAATCATCAGCTGAAGGAGGTTATCATTGGGCAGGGCTATCTGTCACCCGGCCACCGGCAGCCAGCGGGACACAAGGGCCATTTAATTAGGCCTACTGCTCCTCACTGGTGTGAAAGACTCTCAGGCCCCTTTGATTCCCCGCTGCTCTCCCAGCAGGAAGTGGTTGGTGATAATTGACACAGGATTTCCTTGTTAACCAGCGGCAGACTCTGTGGATTAAAGTGACAGAGATCTCCAGAAGAAAGTGGGGAGTAGATAAAGGGGAGGGGAGGAGGTGCGTCGGGGGGGAGTGGTGGGGGCAGCAGCTATTTACCGCTCTTGAGAAACCGGGGAGGAAATAGCAATATCAGACTGGTGCGCGGTCCTGCCGCGAGATGTAGCTCCCACTTATCTTAGCCATTTCAGCTTGGCTGATCAAAGATTGGCTTCCCTTAAAATAACCTGGGCCCAAGGTTGAGTACATGCTTCCACGCCACGGGTTTTTTTCTTTTCTTTTTTTTTGGCAAATTATCTGTCTTTTCCAATCCCCCCCTGTAAAGCTGCATGGCTGTTTGTGGAGGACTACAGAGATAATCTCATTTCATTTGTACAATTATATACTATCACAGAATACAAGCATATTTGCAAATGACGTAATTTCCCGCTTTGTACCAACTGGGTCACAAGCCTTGACAAAAGCATTATCATGCCGACAGGAGAGGTACCCAGTCAGCTGTAGGGCAAAGATGCAGCTTTCAGAGAACGTAATCCACTTGATTTATTTCTAGATTTCCCTGTTGCTTATCCAACTACTACAGAGCTTACCAACAGACATTTTACAAGCGCTCATTGGAAGGCTTTAACAGATACCAAAATGAGGAGTTACTGTACTCTTCACTTTATGGGAGTCTTCAACTTGTCTCCTCACTGTATCAGACAATTTAACTTTACTTTTGTGACTTTTACAGCTGTGTAACTTTATAAACCTTTACCTGAATCTGCCTTTTCCTTTTAGTTTTACAGACGCTGTTATCTCTCTGTAGTGTTGAACTTTGATTAGTTTCATTTAGTTGTTTAGGGTTTAGTTTCGTTTACTTTTTTTACTGTTTATTTTAGTTTTTCAGGTATTAGAAGAAAAGCCTTGATTTGTAGAAGCCGATGAAACAAAGAATGCATGACTTCTTCTTGTTTTTTTTTTTTTGGTTTTTTTACTTGTCTTGTCCAGCATCCTAACAGCAGAATCGTAGTCTGGCTTTTTTTTGTGCTGAACAAATTTGCTTTGCCAAGGGAAACTTCATAAAGTGTATGAGGCTCCCCTTGATATTTTACCATCTTTATTTTGTGTTTTGTTGAACTACGTTTTGATGCCGGACCTGACATGAAGGAACGGGGGGAAGGAGGAGGGAGGAGAGAAGGAGCATGCATATGATTTACAAAACTATTCTTTGTTAAAGTTCCAATATGACGCAAAACTATCTTATTAGTATTTTCTATTTTGTTCAATAAACTTATTTCTCACCACTAGTTCCAGTCTGAGGTGTAATAAGCCTGGTTTTCTCTGGTCATTCTCTGAAGCTGCACTTATATACATACATGACATATTTACATACACCTGACAAGAGATTCCACTCCTTAAATGTCCAACCTGCTCAGAATAACCTCAACACAGTGTAAAAAAGCTATCTGGTCACTTTCAAGTGCTTCCTGATAACTGAATGGGGTGATGGCAAGTTTCCAGCAATAAGACTGGGTCAAAACCAGGTCCATCATATAAATCAAAGCAGAAATTCCTTCCCTATCCCCCAGCCAATACATACTACATGCAGCTGTGGAAAAGTGAGAGGAAGAAAAAAGGGAAGATGCTGCTTTATCACTGCAATAATGCCTCAGTGAATAATTCTTACTGAGATAATGCATCTGATCATGACCGTGTAGTTGTGACTGATATATGCACCCATATCGCCTTAAATATCATTTTCTGTATCACGCTATAGAGCTATTAGAGTTTACCACGATGATTAATTTTATTTAAAGGGAAACATAAACTGGACCAAAGTATTCAGACTCTTTACTTCAGGGGTGTCAAACATAAGGTCAGCGGGCCAAAAACTGGCCGGCCAGAGGGTCCAGTCTGGCCTGTGGGATGAATTTGTCAAATGCAAAAATTACACTGAAGATATTAACAATCAAGTAAGTCAAAATCATTTTAGTTTGGATCTGAAATGGATCAGTTCAGTAAAATACTATCATAATGACCTTTAAATAATGACAACTCCAATTTGAAAATGCAAATGTCCACATCTACAAAAAAAATAAATAAAGAAAACCAGGTGAGTCCAAACTTTGGACTGGTAGTGTCCGACGTGTCTGGAGAACCTTAAAGTCATTTATTGGCTCGGAGGACGACGGTGATTCTAGAACTCCATTCTCTACTTGCTCTAAATGTCCAAAAAGGTCTTTGTAAAACTACTGAAAGGCTGAGAATATACTTACCTGACGTTTTAAAGTGTACTGATAGGATTAGTGATTATTAAAAGATATTTAACTTTTTAAAGCAATGGATTTATTTAGTCTATGAATGTTTTCACTGGACAGGAAAGGGATGAATGACTAAAATGAAAAAGGAACTAAAGGTGTCAGACAAATATCATAAAAGTTCCATATTTGTCTGTGAGATGCATAGGAGTACAAGGATAAAACTGTAGAATTAGGGATGGGAAGATGATCCGATACGCCGACATGCACGTGCACGATCCCAGTGCACCGGTAGAGAAGCTGTGTGTGAATAAAAAGTTTGGAATGGTATCATGATGCATCAGTTATTGAATGTTTTTATGGATAAAATTTGATCCGTTCGATAGAATGTATTTTTAGTTGCATTTAAAAGTGTTACTCTATATTTTGGTAAAGTTTTTCTTTTCTGCAGACCCACGTGAACGTGTGCCGTGGCTGTGTACACAGTACACCACAGTATGAGCTCTGTAGATGGACTGTGGCCTGAATCTGGTAATGTCTGTGTCTGCATCTGAATCTGACAGACGTAGAAGGAGGAGACAACATGTGCTTTATGAACGAGTACTTTTGTATATCAACTGTACTGAATACTGTCGTACATACTGGAGATACTTCTTTTGAGTTTTGTTGAGCTTCTTTGTACAATGACAGTAAAGGAATTCTGATTCTAAACAGTACATGTCGAACAGCGCATCCCAGAATACCTTGAACAGGTGTCTCTTAAAGTGACAGAGCCTTTTTCTGTTTTACCTCCATTACAAATACATTATATTATATTATAAACTGATTCGGCGACAGAGCAAGAAGTTAAATGTTAGAAATATGCAGAGAAACGACTTTGGAAACAAAGTCCTAACGTTTTCACTGACTGAATGTGAGGCACGTGTTCTGAAACTGGACTAAAGACACGTAGTGAAAAGTCATGGCCTTATTTGAT
>JAPTYQ010000008.1:5157113-5171561 GCA_029814465.1 Ostorhinchus cyanosoma
ATCTTATCTTATCTTATCTTATCTTATCTTATCTTATCTTATCTTATCTTATCTTATCTTATCTTATCTTATGACACTGAAACAGACACAAATTCACTGCAGCATTCATGTCTCAGGGGTTAAAGGGTTAAAAGTTGCACTCAGTGATCTGCTGAGCATGAAGGTAAAGAAAAGAAAAAGCAGAGTATTTATTTATGGCCACATTTATCTGAATAAAAGCAGCATCTTTTACTAATATTAGTATCACTGGGAACATTGGGCCTTGTTTTCCTTGTCGAACTGTGTTGTACATAAATAAAATCATATCACTTGATGTTTTTTCTTAGAACAAATGTTCCACCGGAACATAGGAGACATTCAGGTATGTTATTAAATATTTTCAGCGTTCTGCTACAAACAGGCAGCATCTGTAACTACATCTGTCCCTAACAGACGCATCCTCTCCTGGTTCTGCTCTTATTGGGAATGCGGTGTACAAATAGACTTAGCTGGTGGGGCAAATACCCCCGTGGCATTTCCTAAGTGCATTCCCCAGCAGAGCACCTTCCGACTCTGTGCTTTGTGTTTAATGTGGGTCTAAAAGTTCCCAGGTCCAGGTGAGCATTCACAGGTGAGGGCAGTTAGTGTGTAACTGCCCAGCATCCATCCATTAAAACCAACACTATCTCCATCCAAGGTTAGAATAGTTTGGGATTTTTACCCCGCCCCCAAAGGGGAGGCGAGGGTTTGGTTTTTGGTTTGTCTGTTTGTGTCTTTGTCAGCAACTTTACACAAAAACTACTGGACCAATTGCCACGAAATTTTCAGGAAAGGTGCAAGGTGGTCCAGAATAGATCCCATTAAATGTGGGTGAATGTAGGTCAAAGGTCAAGGTCATGTAAAATGTGTTTTCACAATGATAAGAGATAGGGCCAATCAGGTCAAACTTTTGCGAGGGGCGGGGTTTGTTGTGCCTGGAACCACTTGTTCATTAAAGTTTACGTTTATTTAGTTTGGACTTTTTTTTTCTCTTTCTAAGTCAGTTAATTTTAATTAGTTTTTAGAGCAGGTTTGCTAATTTTTACCACTTTTTTTTTGAGAAATGCTTAATGTTTAGTATTCGTTTTAGTATTAGGTTTTTTTGTATTTTTCTCATTTCTAGTCAAAATATCTCATCAAACTTAAAATAAGACATAATCACCTAAAGAAAACTTATTTTAAACAATGGAAAATCTTTTTTTTAAAGAAATCTTACCAAGATAATTTCCACTTGTTCCATTGGCATATTTTTTTGCTTGAATTAAGCAAAAAAAAAATTAATCTTGAATTAAGCAAAAAAAATCTACCAAGACTGACTAGAAGCCCGACTAGAAATGAGATTTAGATTTTTGCAGTGAGTTTAGTAGTAGTTTTAGTATTAGTTTGAGTATTTTCATATCTTATATCTTCCTCTCCGTTGTATTCACATATTCACCATCCAGAACTCCGCTGCTTTTTCTGATATTTCCAGGTAGAGTGGGGACGAGAAGACGACTAAACCACAGGTGTCGGACTGGATTTTTCTGTTAAAGAGGTTATATAAGGAGAGAATAGGGAAGGTTTATAAAAGCATGTAATGAAATGATTTTACTTCTGGATTTGTTTTATATTCATGATTTCCATTGTCATGTGAACTGTTTACTGTCATAGTTGTAACTTATCTGATGTCAGCAGATGTTTGAAGAAAGGGGCAGGTATTAGAAGCTGTCTTCATCCTGCTCCTTTCCAATCATTTAGGTCGGAATTAATAAATAAAATCAAATGAAATAAAATCCGACAGTGACATTTATCCATAATTTTTATACATTTTAGTTACAGTTTCAGTTAGTTATCCTTTTTTCTTTTAATTTTAGTTTTTATTTATTTCAGTCAAAATAAATGTTTTTCCACCTCTAGTTTTCATCAATTAGTTAGTTTTCGTTAACAGTAATATCCTTGGTTCCATCATGGAACACGTCATTGCAGCAAATATTTAATTTATATTTGGCCGTGGCTTCTGAGCCGCAGTGTGAATTGCGCTTAAGTGTATCTGATTATAGGATAATTTAAAACAAACAGCTGTTTCATGTGTTGAAAATATTTCCTCTATCTCCCAGGAAGTCCACAGAGCTCAGATAAGGACTTTCTACCCTCCCTTTTGGACACACACACAGCCCCATCTGTCTAATAAGGGCATTAACAAGGAAAAATTAAAGCATATGCTATTATCGCAGTCCATGATTAAACATTTAGGCCGATGCTGGCTGCAGTCCCAACCCAAATTTACAACCAGATCTTTTTCATGTTCCATATTGAAGCTCACGAGTCTCATTATCTTGCCCAGAATACAAAGGCTACATTCCCGATGCCAGTAAATTTCCTCATGATTGGACGCGAAAGATAATTAGCCATGTTGTACCAATGGGCTGCCAGCCACACCATCTCTTAAAACCTTTCACACCCGGACGTGGCCAACAATTGGCTCGGTGCCTCCTTCATTCACATACAGTGGAGTCGGTGAACGGCTGCATGAGCGTTTCACAAAAGGAAGGAGAGGGAGTGACACGGCGAGCAAAACAGGCCCGAGCAGAGAGCAAGGGAGGAAGGGTGGGAGGGAGGGAAAAGGGAGGGAGACAGAAACTACGGGCCAAACTCGTTTTCCGCTTGATGGGTTAGCTGCAGAGAATGCGCCTTTACTAGGTAAATGATTAAGGGAGGTGGGGGGACCTACGCTGCTCTGCTATTATGTACTTCAAAGGTCTCCAAAGGCAGGTTAAATGAAAAGCAAATGTGTTGCCCTGCTGCTCAAATACCTCAAATGTTTTAGCAGGTGCAAGCAATGAAGAGGTGGGCAGTGACAGCAGTGTGTTGCACCTTGCTTTGGGAATGGAGGATCCTCCCGTTTGGGGGGGGAGACAGATAGTGTAGGAGCAGCGAAGGGTGAGACAGGTCCACGTCTGCCAGTGTGAGGGAGGTCGGGCTCTGCTCAGCGTTTCCCAGCGCTCTGACCTTCACATGACACGCAGGTGAACGGCCAATGGGGTGCAAGTGACGGAGCCGAGGTGTCTGAGATGGAGGTCTGATGAGGCCGCTCCGCTCATTTCATAATCCATGATTTATTGGAAAGTAGAGGCCAAGAACACAAACTGACAGGAATAAGTGAGAGCGAGTCTTTTGTAAGACTTTGACCAGTTCTGTTTTTAGGTTTCTAATTTATTATGTAGTGTGTGTTTGGTATTGTGTTGAATTTTTTCATTGTGGTATCTATCTGTCTACTTTCTGTTTCTTTGTTTTATTTTTGTTATATATCCCCTTTTAACAGAGAAATCCTTGTTGTAAATATAAAAATAATTCTAGTTTTAGAGTCTTTGAACCCTTGGTGAGGCCAGTTTTGGTCCACAGGCCTTATGTTTGACCCCCTTGACACTATGGAGTTGAAGTCTGCACTACACAGACAGCCAGTACTTCAGAATTAATAGCTGGTTTTGGTCCTTTAAAGTGGTAGTTTTCATTGACAGCTAAATGCTACTGTACTGATGATCAATAGTCTGACAAATGAACTCAACAGAGGCTCAGTCAAATGACACTGGTCCTGCTAGATACTAGCGATGTCCCAATCTGGATTTTTTTTTTTTTTTTGCTTACAATCCAATTTTTTAGGATTACTTTGCCGATACTGATCTGATACCAGCGTTTTACAATGAAATTTTGATTTAAATTTGGAGTCATTATTTATGGCTTATTATACTATTATTTTACTGTAGATCACAATTGGTCTGAATGTGGAAGTGGAACTAAACCAAATGTGACACCTTTGATTCTAAATAACTTTAGTATCATATTTCCACTTCCCAAATTCATACTGTGGCCAAATTAGAACCTTTGTCAGGCTGGTTTTGGCGCGCTGTAGGACAGGTCCATCCAGGTGTTATGTGGGGGGGGTTCTGCCCGTATCTTAGTGATGTGTGCATCAGCGGGTTACTCGCTTGGTCGGGTTGGGGCGGATCAAAAGAACGTCAGTTTATTTGCGGGGGGGGGTTGAGTCGGGTCAAATAATTCCACAAAAGGTTGAAAAAACTCAGACTCATGCATCACTACCAGACCATAAAGTGAAGATGAAACTTACGGACGTTTTACTAATTCCTCTAAGCCTCCCGCTGATGTTCAACTAATTTTCCTTTTTCCTACCTTTGGAAACTCTAATTTGAGGGGGCAGGACATTTGTTTAAACCCCCTACCCCCCACCCCCCAAAACTGGCTAAATCCAATTCCATCTTCTAAAAATGCCAGATCAGCAGCCGATACTAATCTTTAGATGGGATCGGAACAGGCTGAATAACCCAAGCTTCATGATGCTTAATACATGTAAAGCACAACCTGATCACACTTAAAGTAATATGATCAAGATAAATAAATATCTAATGATCCCTAACGATGCTCGCTGACAGGACTGCGCTCCACATATGTCACTGTGATCACATTAACTGCAGGATAGCACTGGCATAATTAAAGCAGGGTGTTAACATGGATCCAACGGCTGCATCTTTATTGGCTTAATGACGCTGTAATCAATGCATGTAAATGAAGTCCCCGTTGTGGATGCTCCGAGTGAATCAGCCCCACGTTCACCTGTTCCATATCAGCAGGGTCCGTTACATAATCACAGCGCTGTGATTACAGGTCTCCTACTGCTAGAGCAATTACCCAGCCGTGGTCATTATCACCTCATAACATCATCAGCTCCACATATCAGCACAGACAACATAGCTGTGTATTACTCCGTGTTAGGGCACAAAGCTCGTCTGCTGCACTAATGCAGTGTAATTCGCTCATTATAATAAGTGTGAATGTAATAGGTGTAAGCACTGATAAGCACGTTTGTGATATCTGTTATTTTCACATGTTTGGGTTCAGACTTTTGGAGGAGACTGAACAAAACAGACTGATGTTCAGAGTTCATTGAGTTCTTATCATTAACTGTAAAATTTGGAGATGTTTTTTTTTTGTAGGACTCATGGATCAAATTAATATAATGATGTTTAGAGAATGGAAAATCTCTCCTCTCTCAGTAAACTGAATAGCAATGAGATGAAAGTGATATATTTGTTCACATTCCTTGATTAGTATTTGCTATTAACTAATGGAGAAGGTGATTGTAAGGAAATGTTGAATAATTTAATTGTTGCTGAGATGGAATCACTGTTTATTTTGTGTTTTTTATGATATTTTGTATCATATATTTTAAAGTAAATGCATATAAAGTTAAGTTTAAGTCGATGACATTTGAGAAAAGCTGCTTCTCAGTTGACAGAGAATATAGTAATTTAAACATATTAAATGTAGTTTCATAAATGTGTTGAAGATGCTCCGGTTTGTAGCCACTGAACTCATAGACTGTGATCCTCAGTGGTACCACATGTTTGGTGCAAATGTGTTTTATTGATGAATTGTTTGTTTTATGGACAGTTAACAGTGGTTTCCTGTCGAAGGCTAGTATTAATTCATGCTGCTGGTGCTGGGATAGTAATTGCTGTATTATATTATATTATATTATATTATATTATATTATATTATATTATATTATATTATACAGGGTGACATCATTTGAGATTTCCATATCGGAGTGACTATATGGTCAGGAGAAATGATACTTAGTGGGGTTCATTTTGGACATAAAATGTTTTTATCTACAAATTTCAAACGAAGCATTCTGTTGGATGGTAATTTAATAATGTTTCAAAGTTATTCTAAATGTTCAGTGTGTGCGCTGCTTGTGCCGTGGCACACATCCAGTCGGCAGTGGACTTCCTGCCACACTCGCTACAGCCTGTTGTGCGTCATATTGTCCGGAGCCTCAGTGATTCACATTTGACTGAGTTTGTTCATACTTCGAAACAGAATGCCTTTTCTGTGGCAGTAAACGGAATATCTGTTCCTAAAAGCAGAACAATAACAATTGTTATACTTTTTTTGAGCAAAAACATCAAACAAACTTTAAACAAATTATTAGGTGATGAAATGATGTCACCTTTTTTGGGACACCCTGTATATATAAATTCTTTCCTGCTACTTTCTTTTATTATATTTCAGTTAAGCAACTGTAACAGACAATATTTTCCCCTGGGATTAATAAGTCAGTATCAAAACAATGCCTGCATTTGTATATTTTACCTTAAGCATCAAGACTGAGGTGAGTCTTAAAAGAGGTGGAACTGTGTCCAGTCTGGTCCTGTTGAAGCTGCAGAGACGCCCTCAGTCTGGACTCAGACAGGTACAGCCGCGTGAATGTTCCGGTCTTTATATTCATGCATTTCACCGTCTGTTACTTCAACAGTTTTACTACACATTGTGACTTTTGTGACTTGTAAAATGACCTTTTAAACTGACAAACATCACATGTGTAAATGATGGAATAATTCACTCAGGAACATAACAGTAACTTACCGTGGACTTTTCCCAGGGTGCATCTGGAAGGGGCAGGGCTACTCTGTATATACTCATTTCTGTGTAGAGGTTTTGGGTCGGATTTTCCTTGACAATCCCCGACATTCACTCTTGACTTCCTCAGGGCCACTTTTCTGCTCCTCTACCTCTGCAACACTGTGCAACACTGGACGCTGTTAGCTTAGAAATACAGTTAGTGAATGTCAACAGATGAGCTCCAGACCAGCAGGAGCGCAGACAAATGTAACACTGCACCTTTAAAATAGGATTTATTCTTCTTAACAAACAGTGAGTGCATCACACTGATATTTAAATAATTAATCTATTTCAATATACAGTATATGGACTAAAGTATGTGGACATGCTGAATTCAGGTGTTTCTTTTCTCACAGGCATCTAGGATAAGAACTGTAACAACAAATGTCAGAATATAGTTGTATAATACGATAAATATCATTGCATTGGTTAGTTTGGTTTAAATTGTAATCTTTGCTTCCATCTACTTTCTTTACATTTTGCTTATGTAGAAAAATCTCCCATTAAACTTTAATATTGATGTTTATAAACTTTATGGACACATAAACACAAAGGAAGGAAAAGAGACATGGTTACAGTTCAGAAGATGTCTGTTCATGATGATTTGAGATAAAAACATTCTTCCTCAGTGAAATGTGAAGAAAGTAGATGGTTATTTGTGGTAGAAAATGATTATTTACAGTCAGAGCAGGAAAAATATGTGAGAAATTTTGAGGTAGAACATTTAAAATTATAGTCATGGATTAAGAAGAATAAATCAATGATGAGAGAAATTTAGTAAAAACCATCTCTGAGGCATTTTGGAAGCAAAGATAATTTAAACAACGCACCAATACAATGATATTTATCACAATATAAAACTATATTATAGCACAGAAAAGAAACAGCTGAAGTCCATATAGTGTATTTTCAATTTAAATGATTGTAGCTCTCAGCCCAGACTTCACATATATTTATACACACAAATCTGAACTCTTAAGTACGTATTTACCATTATTAAAACAGAAGAATATCTCAAAGAAACCCTTGACCTTTTCTCAGTCTCTTGCATAAAACACAGCAACAAAGTGTGTGTCACTGCAAAAATGTTAATGCTAATTTATTTGGTTTTAGTTCTATCCTGTGCTTTGGAGAACAGGCTTCATCTGTTTCTGCTCACAGTTCGACGCATGCACAGAATAATGTCTCCCGGGTTCTTGCGATGCTTCGTTTGCTCTCTCTTAGTCTAGAAGCGCTTGTAAGTCCACATCCAAGGAGCCCAGGTGTTGATTAATCCCCTCGACATTTTCCCAGAGACAGTCTTCCATTTATATTGACATTCTTGCTGCTGCCTGGTGAGTGCTGGGGAAATAAAGCACTTCCATGGCATCTTGGAAGCCCCTCAGAAGTCAGACTTACATGGGCGAGCTGCTGTGATGGCCTACATTATGGAGTTTATGGCCTGTGGGGGTCTGCTCCCAGTAGTCTGACAGGACTTCACACATGCCAGACGGTCGAGTCAAACAGAGGCTGGAGCGAACCGCTGCATCTGCATCCACACGGACCGTCCACTGGGTAAACACAAAGACAGGAAACGCAGACATGAGGTGACCAATGGGACAGTGAGCTGAACTGTGGCGTTAAAGCACACTGTTTTCATGAGTCTGATGGTTAAGACTCATCCCATCCTTCCTCTAATCATATCAAAGTAAAACAATTAAAGGGCATTAGTTAAACTGCATCCTTTTTTTTATTTATTCCATCCATATGATCAGTAAAGCCATGGAGGAAAGTGACAAAAGATGCAGTTTTTTTGGCGATACCTTTCACCTTATTGGGTTTTTTATGCTGGTCAGTACTGGCTTTTTTTCTACAGTAGCTCAGAATGGGCTTCTTCATTTTTTTTTTTTTACAGTGTTCTTTTAATTTTGAAAATGACAAACTGACTCACTATGTGTCAACAAGCAACAATTTTAATTGGAAAAGTAGACACAGAAATGTATAAAATACATTTTGTTAGCTCGTATGAGCACTGGGACAAAACATACTCAAACCTTAATTTCTACAGATTTAAGTAGTGAAAATCCTTCGTTCTAACGTGTCCTACACCTCCAGGTGGTCAGAGGTTAATGAATAACTGCAAATATACAAAGGTCTGAGAAAGTTATCAGATTATTATTGTCATATGTCTAAGTTTCATAATATCATTTAATGCTTTTATGTAAGTGTGTCGTCATTTAGATCCATGCTTATTTGAAACAGTTGGACTTCCACTCTAAAAGTCATAAAATATAAAGTAATAATGTCACTTCTACTGCTTTACTCCCTTTTCTCCACTTAAAGTAAGATTTAAGACATTTTTGCAGTGCGTTTGTGAGAAACAGCCTTTACAGACTTTAAAGAAGCTCATCTTGCAAATGCTTCAGTAAGGAATGAATACATTATGAGCATTACTTACCTGAGCCTCAGCTATCATCCTCTTCATGTATTTCATATTCTGCAATCTCAGAGTGCAGCTAAAGTCCCTGAATTGACCCTGCCAGTAAAAGCCACAGCTCACCCACACATTTTCTCCGGTGGAGGCGGCGGCGGTGGCGGCGGCGGCGACTGCCCCCGCTGCCCGTCCTGATGGAAAGAGGAGGTTTTATTGTGGTTATGTTCTCTGGCCGAGTGGTAATGAGTCGCATTGCTGTGTGACGTGCGTAACTGTGTGCACAAAGAATTTCATGGTGGTGCTTCGGCCGCAGATAAAGGCTTCTCTTCATTAACAAATACATAAACAAGGCACGAAAATGATACGTCAACACATTATTGACATAAATGCATAACCCAACCCTTCTGCTTCTCATTACGATTCCTCAGCTGTGTTGTCTCCAAAGTGTCAGATGGAGCAGTGCTCACCAACTCATTTAAAAGTTCAATCACGTACGGTAGTTGCAGTTTGTACTTTGACGAACTCCTGGCACATCACACACACATACACACACACACACACACACACACACACACACACACACCACATATGTGTACAGTATCAACGCATGAATTAGTGCAATATTACACACACAATAAATCCACCCCTGTGTGCAGCTGGATAGTTGAATTTTGAGAGTGATTGATGCTTTTTTCCCGAGAAAAACTGTGTGCACTTTAGTGAGTTTAGCTGGGGGTGGAATATTATGCAAAGAGGCATCTCTACCAAAAGCCTTTTTTTCAAGGGTCAGGTTGAGCGTGGAGATGATGGAGAAGCGAGAGGAATCTTGGCTTCTGCACTTATCTGGTGTGTGGAGTGTGGGGTACTTTCCTCCCTCTTTCCTCCATTTCTTCTCTATCTCTGGCACCAAACTTATCAAAATAATGTGCAGTAAGATCATTTTTGGCTTGCGCCTGACAAACTGATATAAATTTCAATCTGACTCCAACAGAAGTTTTCATTTTGCCAAGAGTGCAGAAAGAGGCAGATGTGTATGCGTGCGTGTTATTTGTGTGTTGGGAGGTGTACAGTGTGCATTTTGTGAACAGCAGTTAAAATGTGACCATAGAAAAAGAGGAGTTGGCTGGGAAATGTTTTGTTTTCAAGCGGCACCCGGGATGAACAAAGATTTTCATTTACGAGTCAATCAGTAAACGGCAAATTCTTTCACGTCCCGCTTAGCGTCGGAGCCAAAGCACTGCCTCCGTCCACTGGAGAATCACTTTAATAACTCTATTATTATTTCTCAGGATCATTATTATTATTATCATTACCACCTGTTGGGATCCACTCCAGTTTGATTGTGAAACTGCTGTGGAAACCTTTACAGTATGTGGATCCAGACACCAACGCTCAGATCTGGTTTTCTGCTTCAAACTAATAACCTGAGTCAACTGTCCTCCCTTCATGATTGCTTAGTCACTACAAAGACTGGATGGCTCTGGATTTCCTCATCCTGAACCCTGATAAAACACAAATTCTTTTAATTGGACCTGATGACTGTAGCTCGTTATCAGTCTACTTCATTTAAATATCAAACCATTGGACTCGTTACTTAGACTGTCCAGACCTGTTTTCTTCAGCTAAAAATATCACTAAAAATTCAACTATTTTAAATTATTACTGTAATTTGTTGCCATGTAGATGACTGTGCTTCCTATTACACTTGTTGTTGTCACGCTGCTCTAAATTACCAGAGGTTATCGCCATCGTCTCCATCAGTGGTGGAGAATCCCAGCTCCATGAGGTAAAAGTCCTGCCATGTATTGGTTCTACCTGTTCACTTAAAAGAGGCATATTTAGCTTTTTGAAATGGAATTCTTCATTTTCAAGCATTTCTCTGTGGTCTACATAAACTGTAAATTAGTGATTGACTGATATGGATTTTTTGGAGCCGATACAATACCTTTTTTTTTTTAGCCTAAACCAATGACCAATACAGGCTGCTGATATTTCTAAGCCAATATTTGGAGCCCTTACTGATTTTTTTCCCTCTGTCAAATGATAACAAATGTCAGAAAATCTTCTTTACTTACAATTAGAAGATAAAAATTGTGACAGTTAACCTAACAAATATCACTACACAAAAAAGAATATATACATACATACATACATACATATATATATATATATATATAGATATATATATATATATATATATTTTTTTTTTTTTTCTTCCCAGTGTGGACAGTAGTATCTCCAAGAACACAGAGGTGCCGTGACTGTACATCATGGGTGTCAAACTCATTTTGGTTCAAGTTCCACAATCAGCCCAAAATGATCTGAAATGGACCAGACCAGTAAAATAATAACAAAATAACATATATAATGTCAACTCCATACTTTTTCTAGGTTTTAGAGTGAAAACCTGTCAATTACATCATGGAAATGTTTACATATGCAATTTATCCTTTAAAACAATGTGAATAACATGAACAAACTGAAATTGATTAAGAAAAATAATTGAAATATTGACAGTATTATGACTCAGTTCATCATTTGCAGTTGTAAAACATTTGGTAACAGGCAGAATATTGGTACAATTGCTCATAGAATTTTACATCTTTAAAAAAAGTCTGTCAATATTCGATACATGCGCAAAACTGTACCGATATTTACTAAATGTCAAAAAAACAGAAGTGTGTAATGTTGGTTTTTCCATTAAATCACAAAAGCAATGATTTATTTATTATAACGAGATGACACGAGAAGTCATTCCATGAACATGACGAAAAAACTAAAATATTTCATTTTACAGCTATATCCATTATTATTATTATTATTATTATTATTATTATTATTATTATTATTATTATTATTATATTACCCCTCTATCTCGTACTGAATTGAAAATGCTGTGGTTTCCTGGTGTGTCCACACATACTGCACCATGTTTCTTTAAAAACTTTTCTTCTTCATTTGTTGTAACATCTGTCAACATCGTTTTTTTTAATTCACCTGAATGTATTTGAAAAAAAGGTCTTTCCATTGCAGTTTTGCGTAATATACTATTTATGCTACATCTGAAAAACCACCTCTTGTCAGCGCAAAAACCTTTAATCGAATAACAAGGGTTTTGTCTAAAGTTCTAATATTTCCATTTGGTACATTTTTATGCGCTAGTTATAGTTGCGTAATTTGAGGGTCAATGGAAAAGCGACCAATGACAGAACATTTCCGTTGAACCTGAACTCTTTGTACCTGTGCCTGTTCAGAATTGCATAAACAGCTGTACTTACTTTCCTGGTGCAGTGGTCGTTGGTCAGGTGTGTTCTGCTTCGCTCCCAGTCACAGGAGCACACAGTGAGGTGCTAACCTGGCTGGGATGCCACTCAGCGGTGTGCCATCAGCGCCCCGGTCCAGTTTGGCACCGGCTGCAGGAGCAGGAATCTTGCACCCTCATTACACCTCAGCCACTCTAATTACAACCTGCTCAAGAGCTGTTATCCTACACCTCGCAGTGACAATGACAGCGCCTCCTCTTAGAGGCCTGGCTGGTTTTCTGTAGTGAGGAGCAACACAACACCCCTGTAAACAAATGACGGAGCTATTGGAAAGAAGACACAGCACGTAGCAATTACTAACTCCAACCTGTGATCTGCTGAAGGCAAACATTTGCCTGGCATTAACTTGTGAATAGGCCAAAACCCTCCCTTGTCTTGAATGCTGATCATGATGATGATGGTGAGGACGGTTTAATGTATTCAACAAAATGATGATGAAACCGAGCGGGATTCTTTCTGGCCCTTTGCTTGGTTTCATGGAGGAGAAATCCATTTACACAACAGGCAATGCATTCGGCTATGAATGTGTTCCATGGTGTCCTATCACACACACATTATTGTTTGAGATCCTGTGTTATGCTGACAAATCCTCTCGTGGCAGCAATCACCTAAGCGTCTTCCATGAAAGGGATGTACATATTCCTCCACTTATTTCAGAATTTATTGTGCTCATCACTAATCCAAAGATGGGTTCCTCGTGTAATACCCGCCATCTAATCATTCTTAGTACTCCAAGGGCTTGTTAGACAAGATCCTGTAGACTGTAATTGTTTTGTCAATTGATCCCATAAAAAAGCAGATAGATTAGACTGGAGGAGACAGTAGAACACCATCACTTCACTACTGTTATTTCATATATACATCGCATTCTTGCACATTAAAATCTGCTGTAACATACAAAATGCTACATTCAGAGAGCAGAATGTGCATCTGTGCGAACACCTTGCTGGTTCATATAAAAGCATCTCTGTGAATGGAGCATCCACATTGTTTTGATAAAGTGCTTGACTTTTGAGCTGTATGACAGCGAGCGGCGGCTGCCTACTGTATGTCCCCGCTGAACCTAAACATATTACACAGCATAATGTTTTTATAAAAGTCCATATTAGGCCGCACCAGATCTTAAAAGGTTTATGACGACCATTTAGCATCATGAGAGCGAAGCTTAACATGGCCATGTCAAGATAACATGCAAGCATCCGTGTTGTTTTCATTGGCTGTCAGCACAGATTTTACAGTGGCTGTGGGGAAAAGGGGCATATGCGCTTAAGATGCTCCTGCAAGGGCTGTCACCGCAGGAGAGCGGGGACGAGGACGGGAGGCGCAAAAAATAGAACAAGAGAGACAGAGAGCTCTCCTGTCCAAAAAGATGATGAGGAAGAATAGAGCACAGTGGATAATTTGACTGGAGTAGGGGGATAATATGGGAGCAGTATTTTATTTGGAACGGCAGATCTGCTCTCATCCCGGTCCCATTCAGTCAGCCGTCTGTGCCGCTGTGAAAGGGCTGCATGGGCGAGAGCGGCGCTTCCGAAACTAGGTGGAGCTATTGCTTACATGTGCATCTGCCGCTTTAGGAATCAGGGCCAAGAGAGGGGAGAGGAGGGGAGGGGAGGGAAGGGGAGGGGAGGGGAGAAGACAATGTTTAGGAAATGAATGCAGTGCAGGGCTGGGTCAGAGCCGGGAATAAGACCTCGAGGAGTAGCACTGTGAACTGTGCACCTGTCACACAGGATCTAGAGGGTCTCAGACTTAAAGTACAGCTTTAGGCCTGCATGTTACTCTGGAGGAGGCAGAAATATGAGAAAAACGTCTGCACGGTTCATTCTTTATCGAATTGGTGCTCCCCTACACCCCTAAAGATGACACCCAACAGAAATTAATCTATAGGGAGATTGTGTTGCAGTAATGCTGAGTTGAAATTTGCAGACTAAATTACTCTTTGGCTCTATCTCCCCCATCACCCATGCATCATAAAAGCAGGGTTTAGTGTGAGATGAATAATCTCGCTCCAGCATGCCTCTCTTCTGCTGCTCCCCCTCACGCCATAATCGTCAGAAGGCAAGCCAGCTTAGTCAACCCTGTGCTACGGGCCAGGATAATAATTGCTGTATTAATTGGTGTTGTCCAGGCTAGACAGAATATAAGAGATCCCACTGGGGCTAATAATTAATGTTTTTTACCCTCTCTTTCTTTGCTCCTGCACCTCAGCCGAACACACATGCACTCATCCGC
>JAPTYQ010000008.1:5258396-5271085 GCA_029814465.1 Ostorhinchus cyanosoma
TCACACACACACACACACACACATACAATTTTGCTGATGTCCTATTTTCCAGATACCATAATGTTCATATACAGTTCCCATAATAGAATTTGACCTAAGCAGGTTGTAATATTTAGACAACAGGCCTTTCTGTCCCTGTTTTCCCATTTGCCCTCAGTATTTTGTAAAGTGGTCTTAATTGGTCCAAAGTGTGAAATGAGCTGTGGTTCCACCCTCTGCCAGTCTGAAGCTGATACCCCCTGACCTCTCAGCTTGAATACGGATTGTGTCGTACATTTTTTCGCACATATATTCAAAGAGAGTCTGAAGTAACAGTGACTGATGTGTTCTCCAGGCCTCCTTCAGCTGACACATACAGTAGATGCTCATGTGGACAGTATTTCAACAACACTGAAACTGTTCTGAGGAGAGATTACAAGGAAACTGCTCCAACATAATAGATGGATTTGCATTCATGTCGTGCTTTACATTGTGTTACATTGTCCCCCTCACCCACCGGTCATGAATTAGAGTTTAGTGCCCTGCTCAAGAGACACTTGGACATTTAAGGGATTAGACTACCAACCATCTGGTTTGTGGACGACCCACTTGAGCCTCACTTGTATTTAAGAACTTCTTCACGTATTTGATCTTTTTCTAATAGTTTTTCATCAGTATTTTGGTGGATTCTTCTTTTGGTGCATACAGTTGTGGTACCTTTGAAATGAGATGAGAACTTGTCGAGTTCATTTGCCTCCTACATTTCAGGACCTGCGATATGACTATTATGCACATGTATATCATGATGACGATGCTCAAACGACATATTGTGCAGCTCCAGTCTGTAATGGATTAGTTTGGACATAACTCCTTTATTAGGTTCTACTGAAGGTTCAGTCTGGCTGAAAAAGGCCCTCAGATTAAGCCAGTGATTTTTATTCTCAACGGACTATTATTCTGGTCATTACCACAATATTAGCGTCCATGCAAAGGCAGTTAATGACTTTGTTTTGTTTATTTATGGCGCGACCGATTGTTCCGTCTATATGTGAATGATGTGGTAAGAACAGCAGGGAAAGAACGGCTCATTGCTAACACATACTCCCAAACTCACGGTCATTGCACTTACAGCAAAAAGTTATGAAAAGTGATTTGCAAGTAAAATTCATGAGTATGAAAATCCAAACCACACTCCACAAAAACGTTCCACATTGGAGTTCAGTAGTCCGGAGCAGAGGGAGCACTTGTAGCGTCACAGGTCCTGAAAGGTAATGCGTCTAGCAGGCGCGTTTCACTGTAAAACATCTCAATATGTTAACATGAGTCCCCGATTAACATGACTCATTTAAAATACACGCATGTAGAAGGTTTTCAGTCCCAACTGGGAGCTCGCCTTGTTTTCTGGAGAGGACATACTTATTCGTCTTGTCTGGATAATAATTTACAGATTTGCTGTCTCACAGAATACACTCATTCTTTGACTTAAGTTGATACTTTAGTCTCAGCGGGACTTCAGGGCAGCGGAAACAAAATCTTTATGATTCTTTACCCCTCCATATGTTTTTGTTTATGAGCAGCTACCTCTGCCTGGGAATTCACCCCATCGTGTTGGGACACAGAGGGCATGTGTATTTTCTTCATATTTCAGAGGATGTGCCCGTGCATGTAGTGTTGCCCACCTGCCCAACACACACACACACACACACACACACACACACACACACACACATACACATATACGACAACACAGACCTTATGTCTAATATACATAACACACACACACACACACACTTTGAGTATCCGTCCCTCAGCCTTGGATCCAGATGTTCTGTGCTCCCGGCGTAGTCTGAGCTGCCAGCTGAGGCGAGAGCATTACCCTGGCAAAGACCAAAAAGGCCAGATGAAACAGACAGAGGAAGGGGATTAATTTTCTCCTCCCATCTTTATTGGGAACTTGCACTTGCAACAACCCTCCACATAGAGTGTGACCATCCCAGAAAGCATTAAAACTGGCTTGTTACTAACTTTAATAAGGAACAGAGTCTGGATCCCGTTGTAATGCAACAAAATCTATATTATCTCTGGATGTTGCGCCTCCCTTGTAAATGTCACCATTATTGATTCAGACATTTAATTCTCCTTTTAAAGCTTGTGAAATTTATTGGTAAATCCTTGCAGTGCTAAATTATTGTTTATGATTATTGTTTATGATATGGTGTGGGCCTGTGGTTTGTGGAGACGGAGCTGACTGTTGTGGATGTCAGTGTTTTATGATGCACGAAGCAGAGGAGCTTTAATCATTCTAGCTTTATAAGTTGAACGAAAAGCTCTTGATGGCACAGATGAATCTTATAGTGCATGAAAGGAAAACGCAGGGCCAAAGAGGGCAAACCTCAAGGGGTGGTGCTTCATATTTCTCTCCAAGAGGATTATGGGGGATTTTGTACACAGGCACCTCTCGAAACCAAAAAGAGGGCACAATGAATCAAAAATGGAGTGGTGAGAGAAAAATGTTTGCTTAGTTGTCTGTTTTGTGTATACGCAGCACATAAAAGGACAAGAATGGATTCACAGCTGCTCTACAGGCAAACATGTGTGCGTGTTTTTTCTTCACGCTGCAAAAAAAAAGTAATTTATTTGCATTTGGGAAAGCCTTACCAGTGAAAAGACAAATCAGTGTAATCTTTATCCTGCCGTGGTGAGTGCATATGATGAGCCACCAGTGAAAACAGAAATGGGGTGAAGCTCTTGCTGCTATTGCCCCCATCACTCTTGACAAATGGAGGAGCAGTAGAAAGGCCTCTTTGAGTGAGTTGTAACTTTCGGCAGCCCCTCGCAGGTGTGGGTGATCTTTCATCCTCCCAGCCCTCCTCCTCCTCCGCCTCGCCGTCCTATCTCTGGCCTCCATCAAAAGTGAACGTGCTGCCCCAGGTTCAGATTAACTCCACTCTGACAGACCAAAGGCCTCCCCTCCTCCTGCCCCTTTCCACCTCAACCCACACATCTCCTACAACAGGGGAAATTAGGGCTAGTTTAGGAGATCTTACAGCACCACTAAACACCACCCCAGATCGCTCACTGATTGCCTGGCTCAAGCCATTGTGTCCCACCTCCACCCTCCACCCCCTCACTCCGCTACGCTTATCTTTGCCTCTGGCCAAAAGCTGCCTCTCTACTCTGAACCCACCTCCCCTCACTTACACACACACCAAATCCTCCCCGCAGCTTGTCCAGAGAAAATATATAACTAACTTGTAGTGAACAGTCTCTCAGCAGGGTCAATAGATAATATCGGTTCAGACCGGTGCCATGTCACAATGTTTGCTTTGTGGTTTTCCAGAAAAACACACTCAGAGTTAATGTTTCTTTTAATTATGGATTAAAACGGGTGGTTTGCTGTTTTCATGACAAAACTCTAAGAGCTTCTTTATAGGTTATTATCCCGGGTTCATCCCAGACCAGCTTTAGTGGTAACAGATTTACCTGGAGTGGGAACGCTCTGAACTCAGCGGCAGACAGTGGAACATTATTAGATAACACATAGTTACAGATAACAGACACTGCCATCGTAATTGAGCATAAATGCTCCATTTTGAAATTAAATCTCACAAGACATATATCATTTAAAGGCTCTTGTAGCAATTATGGATGATCAGCCTTTGTGGCAATATACGTAAACGCCTGTGGTTGGGTGAGACCTATCATTTGTCTCTCTTGTCAGTTTCCTGTTTTCCTGAGCAACTCCCCTGACCTGCTGGCAGGCCCGCCTGCCCTGAAGAGCACTTTCCCTTTCCTCATTCTGCGTCGGGCCGACAGGGAACGAGGGAGGGGTGGAGGAGGGGGTCTAACTTAATCTGACCCATTGCTCAGGTCAGTGAGCTGCTTACCGGGTCTATCCAAACATAGGGGCTTGTTTTGCTAAAGCTGTGGAAAGAAGAAGTACCCTCTTAAATCAATGCTTTACTTAGAGCCTTGCACATGCAAGGTTGTTATGCGTGAAACCACAGGAGGCAGAGCTGGCACACAACCAGCAGCGTGCTCCTCTCCTTCATACTCCCCTCACCATGAAGGCTAAAAGAAAAAAGAAAACTTGCCTCTGTACACGGCCCAAAACTTTTCTCGACATCACAGGCTGGGCTGCTGCATTTTTAAAGCATAGTTGTCGTGTGTTTCTCCCACAATTGCTATGGAGCACTCAAACGCTGCAGCATTTTCATTTAGGCCTTACACACAGTGTGCTCCTCTTATGACAAAAGGGAATTGCTCTCTAAAATGCATCCAGCTGTGCGTACTTATCTTTTTTCTTGACATATTTTCACCAAAAAGTCCAGCCCTGATCTAATCATGACGCTGCAGAGAGCACACTGAGCTGTGTGCATATATGTTTGTTGTGCACAGACTGGAAAAATGTGTTGCTGAAGTATCACATAATCTAAAGAGGAATGTAGAAATCAGCCAGATTTATTGTTCCTGTTTGACGGAGCATTTGCAAAGGCAAAGAGAGAAATGTTTCCTCTGGCTTGAGGAGGCATTTAGGCATCTTTGAAGTAAGACTGTAAGACGTTTGGGGCACTAAACTGCCTTGTTACAGAGAAGACCAGATGCATTGCACACTACAGAGGTGAATTGTCGTTTAGATTGAATTTTTATGAGCGCCCAAAGGCACGCCGCTGAAACGGGCTCAACGTTCTTTGCTTTCAGCGGGACAGGGCGTCGTGAAGTCGTAGCGCCTGACACGGAAAAGACAGGAATTCCCATTATCCTGTGTGTCTTCTGCAGTCATACTTCAAACACCTGTGCGAGGTATGCTCCCAAATGAAGACACTGAACCAGTCGCAGTAAACTTGAACCCATGAAGTCACATTACAGGTTGTATAAGTCTCCTGACAAACATGGCCACTGGTAAAAGGCTCTTGTTGTGACTGTAAACAAATGCTCTAATTTATCATAATGGTTCTATGGGTCCAATGCTCTGGGAGATGCAATGGCCAGTCTCAGTAGCCTAATTATCTTTCTAATTTGTATTAGCACTGACTATCCTCTCAGGGATAATTATGTATCTAGTGTGTGTGCAGGCTTAATGAGGTTAACTTCAGTCTTTACATGGAATAAAGGTTCAGTCACCTTATAGAGGAACTTTCTGCTGCTGGTTGCTATGTTTTTCTGTTACATTGATGACTGTGAATCCCAACAGACGCAGAAGATACAGAAAATACTGCTGCTGTACATTTGTGCAAATGACAGTTACATTTATGGAAGCAAAAATATAGTATAGATTCATACAGACGGCGCTTGTGTTTGTTTTTCACACATTTTTCTAGTGTTTTTACATTTTTCATGGTAAAGCTTAGGCATTGACTGCACTTTGTTTAAGGTTTGGAAATGACATCTAAGGTTCTAAGAAATCTAAGAAATGGGGCAAATATAGCCAAAAATGTGAAATATTATGGACAATTCACTTTTTTTGTCTACAGGAACTTCGGAAATCTTTTTTTTTTTTTAATAGTAATATGCTGCATCTATGTGCAATATCAAAAAGGAGAAAGCAGCTATATTAGCTGTTAAAAAGTTACCAGTTTTATTTTGGATAAAAGATATATTCTTGAGCAAGAAAGACGTCCAAAGGAATCTCAATTTTGCCATTAAGGATTTTTTATTTATTTTTTTACAACTTCCATAAACCTCTGAATCCATTTAATTCCATATATTGCCTTAAACTTAAAAACATATTGGTGATATTGTCAAAGTCCCAGATTTTTCCAGCTAGCAATCGCCTATTGAAGAAAAATAAAAACATGGCAAATATCCACAAATAACGTCGGCATTATATGTATCCGTAGCTTCACAGGAACATAAAATAGAACCATTTTTGCTTTGTCAGAGCTACAGGGGAATTTGTTTTGGGGTAGAGGTTGAAGGATGGTCCGTTTAACAGGTTGAGAGTACTGCATTACCACAGCTAAACCTTGTTGTGCGCGTTGACCTGTGGTAGATAAAATCAAAGAATGCTCCTATCAGATCAGTGTCCTTACTATCATTCACCACATTGCCTCTGTACACCCCCCCACCCCAAACTCCCTCCAGTGACATTTTCAAGAAATCTCGGTACTTGTATGAGCTGAAAGTCACTGAAGTGAATCGTGTTTAGCACGTATTGATAAGGTGCAGATAAAAGCTCCGTCGATATCATCTGAATTCCCAAAGTTGCCGGTTCCCTCTCAGTTCATACACAGTGGCCCACGTACACAAAAGACCACATATTTCCTCTTACAAGTTGGTGTAATCCACAGCTAAAGAGCCCTCATTTATTTGCTGCTCCTTTCCCATTTGCTTGCTCAATACTTAGCTGTTTTACTGCAGGTTAGGAAGGGAAACCATCTTATCTGTGACTGGGGGGATTTATTAGTGCAAAAAAGATAATTGCTATTCATAGGCCACTGGGGGCTGATTTACAACCACTAATATTTAGGATTCCTAGAGCCGTTTTTCAGCTTTTTTATCTCCAACCCTGCCTGCAGCACGAAGGGGAGAGAGGTCACGTTGGACGGTGAAGGATGGGCCGGGCAAAGCCTCCACTCACAGCAATTTGGCTAAAGACTAATGTGTGAGGAAGTAGTCTACATGAAAAGAGCGCGTCCACGTAGGTCTGCCTGGAGCAGACAAACACCTGTTCTACTTAACCTGTAATGAGTCTGTAGCCGACATCTGTCTTGTTCATTTTTGTCTGTGAGAAGAAGAAATATTTATAAAGAGAGAAAATCTGAGGAAATATTGATGTTTATAAACTATACGGACACAAATACAGGGACACGTCATGTCTACAGCTGTAAGATGGAGAAGAAACAATAGTTCCTTAAAGTTTAATGGTAGATTCTTAAGTGAGACGTGAGGGAAGTAGATGGTTAGTTGTAGTAGAAAATTATTATTTACAGTCATAGCAGGAAAAATATTTTAGAAATTTAGAAGAAGAGCATTTAAAACCACAGTCATAGATTTAAATAAAAAAAATAGGTACAAACCATCTCTGAGGCATTTGGAAGCAAATATAACAATTTAAACCAAACTAATAATGCAATGATATTTATCCCAAAATATAACTGTATTATGTCATTAGTCATTATTGTTTTGTATCCCAGACCTGTTAGAAAAGAAACACCTGAATTCAACATGTCCACATACTTTTGTCCATATAGTGTAAATATTCCCATAGTTCTCTCACTGTTCTTTTCTTTGCTTATGAAACCGGTCTGCAGTGAAAACAGGACGTGTCCTCACAAAGGTCATGCCTGGGTTTGCGGGTTGATTATGTTACCTGAAACACAGGTAGCATTTTTCCCCCCGGTTCGGGAAGGGTTGGTTGGAGGCGAAACAGGAAATGAAGAGTTTTGGGCCTGTCTGTCCACGCTGATCCTCCAGCTGACCGGGAGGCAGCGGGGGCTTCGGCGAGAGCGCTCAGATGTGAGGTCATGGGTTCAGAGCCCAGGTGTTGTGCCTCGCAGCAGGACACTTCCAGTCTAAACAGTGTCAATGATTTTAGAGAATGTGGAGGTGAACCCGGGCTCAGGCAGATCCACCATGTGACCGACTCCTTCCACTGGCTTCAGGTTCAGGTCTGCTTTAGATGAACGTCTGGACCGGATCGATGGACTCTGACACTGTGCTGATATTTAATAATACCATTCAAAAGGTATTGAATTCAGTTTTATGACCATTGTGCATCAGAGTCCCTTAAATATTGTCTTACATTGAATTTATGAGGTTGTATTTCCCACATATATGATCTGATTTCATTTAATAATCTTTCAATATCAACATTTTTAAAAGGCTAATATTAAAAATCAACCTAATATTGTCTTATCCTACATTAAACACACATATAATCTTAAAAACTACTTATCTATTTGTTTACCTGTGATTCCTGAATGAGAAAAAACATAATTTGTCCAAAAAAATGTCATAAAGATGCTAAAAAAAAATCAAAACATGAAATTCCAGTTTCAGATGCCAATATGTAAAGATTCACAGCTGATTTTATTGTTTTAATCACTTTAGTCATTTTACTCGTGTCCTGTTCATTTTCTTTCAGAACCTGCTGCATTGTATCAATCATATTGTCTGTAAATTGGTATCAGATCAAAACCGCACATATTTCTCTGTTAAGTTCGTCTTCGTATTTTCCAGAATAAGTTTGATTTCAGATAACTTTGGATCCAAATAAAACAATTACCAAATGTGATTTTCAATTTGTTGTGCAAATGAAAAGTGCATATCAGTGGATGTAAACTGTGATATTAGAACAGAAGAAGAAGAAAAAAAAAACTGCTTCTGGAGAATCCCAAGAACATTCAGAGCAGACATTCCTTTTGATTCCCATTTCATTGATTTAATTTCTCATCCTTAAGAGATGTCACTTTGTCTGAAAATGTATTCATCCTGCATATGCAACTCTTAATAACGCTAATCTTTTTGCCAGAGCAGAAATCTCATGGAGGGATAATCTGAGATAAATATAGTTAATTGAGGCCAGGTGAACTTTCTTTATCAGCAGCACAGTCAACCAATCTGAAGTAAATGTGATAATTAGAACGGAGATGTCTTCACTAAGAACAGAGCGTGGTCCTGTCCCTCAGCCATTTTCCACAAATTATATCTGATTTCACACATCAGAAACCTATAGCAAATTACTCAGGTAATAAATGCAGTGAATGTTTCCTGTAGACGTATATAAACAGGACGATAATCCACAAGAAATAACTAACAAAGACATCTGTGCGAGCCGTCCCCGAGCAGCATTTGTTTCTAATATTAAATGACATCCTTTGTGATCTATCATCATAAAGAGTCATTTTTATGATACACCAAACAAGATGTCCATTAGCACTGAACAAAAACAGATTTGTGAAAGGAATAAAGAGCTCTCCTCTGTCGTTTTGGTTGCCTGGTGAGGTATGAAAGGGTGCTCTCTTTGGCCATACATGCAGCCTGTGCTCCGCTGAGCCTGACCACCATTAACACCCCTGAGAAACCACGTCCTAATTACTCATTCAGCCTGACAGAATCTCCTTAATTACAAACTTCATTAGCCTGCAGGACTTTGTTTTTCTCCAGAAAAAGGAGGGAGCAGGGGACATCTCGGGCCAAGGTGCACTGGAGGCGAGGGGTAGGAGCTTTAGCACCTTATTCCTCCATGCATTTCTGCTTCTTCTTCTTCTTTTTTTTTCCAACGGAGATGTTAAGACCTCAGTCAGAGATCTAATTAGAATTATGGTGAGAATCAGACACCTTTTAACTAGCCTCTGGAGTCCCCCCTAAAAGGACAGCGAGATCCAGGGTAAGGGAGGCACAGAGAATTAAATGGACCTAGTGCAGCCTTTCATGTGTGAAGTGGTCTGATTTGCCATGTCTTCACCTCCAAATACAAAATAACCTGCAGCACTTACACACCCTGCTACCATTATACGTCGCTTATAAACACATAGGACAGCCGGCGGGGGGAGGGGACGACAAAAGCTATAACAAGACCATGTGCATCGCCTTTGGCTCGTGCAGTAATTGGACTTGAAAAGACATATATTGCCATTACGTTGTGTATATATTTTCCACACTCAGCGCTGCACCTGTCCGCGCACCGCTATTTAATAGTCCAGAATCATTAATCTGAGAAGGAGATGCACACAAGGGCCACACCATCACACATCATGTGGCTTCAAAGTCACCTGCCAGTCATTTCTGAGGGTTGCATGCTTTTAGAGTTCATATCTTCACACTGCATGCAATTATATGGTAGAAAGCACTTTAGCCAGCGAGTGTTACCACCGGTTAGAGTAAGGTGAAGCACAGAGCACTTCTCAGTTGCTGCTAATGCATAATGGAGTGGTGCACGAGCATCCATGTTGGAGGGTTCCCTGCCATCATTGGTTGAACTTCAAAGTCTCCTGGTGTACTACGAGTGCGGCTGGAGAAGTAATTATTTTACCTTAAGCTTACATAAACCCCTCCGCAAGAAGTTATGCTTGTTATTAATTAGAAAACTGCTCTCAGAAACTCCACTTGAAATAGTTAGACAGTGTTAGCATCCCTCTCCGTCAATGGCTAAGCTCTGCAGCGCGTTGGAAGAACATTACGAGTGAATGATTAGCAAGTATAATGCCGGTTAGTTTCTCCGTGGAGGTGCTAAGGTGTTCATTGGCCCATAATGGATGTCACAACCTGAATTACTAGCACCAATCATTTACACCGTCTGTCAGGCACTTCTGCAACTCTCCCAGCAGTCACAGCCAAAGCCCAAGTTTACACCCAGAACAAATAACTAAACGCCCTCTCTCCTCTTCTTACATTGCTTAAACATGTCAGTGTTTAGATGTCAGACACATCAGCACACTGTATTTTCCCTCTGTAACAGATTCTGAACACATGGCTGCACAATTTTATGACGGGGAATTCAAGAACATCTGCCGCCAAGCGAGTGAAGTAACAAGCATAAACCATCTCTTTACTTTTTCCAGCCTCGTATTCTGTCTGTAACTTCCACCGGTTTGATACCCGACATATGCTTCGTCTTTGCAGGAGTTTGGAGTTTTTAAGTCTTCGGGGCCCATGAGACAAAACCGCTTCTTTACGCGAGGTGTTTGCGCTCAAATGTACAGTACAATCAAAATGTTTGCAGCCACAAACCAGGGCATTCAATTTCTCGAAACAAACCCGCAGACTATTTGGTCCTTCATGCTGAACAGTATTTTTCCACGAAGAAGCGCAGAGAATGCAGAGATAACCGCCGCCTCCCCACAAATACATATGTACACATGCACACGCAGAAGAACGCACTCCCGAGCCCCACAGAAAATATTGTTTGTGAATATTAGTCATGTTAAAACCAACTTCAAGCGTTTGTTGCGCAGAGGGAGGAGGGTATTATGACAGCACCGACCAGAGAATTGGCACAGCTTCGCATCCATGTCACAAATAACTTCAGTGTAACGCGAAGAGCTAATGAGAGCTGGCGTAAGAGTTGGGTCAGCATTCATGAAAACTCTGCATGTTAACAGATGAAACTTCACGAATTACCAGAAATGTCATGAAAAGCCTCCTTGTGCGTTATGAAAGTTGTCTGCTGTAAGTTAGCCTTCACAGAGAATAAAGTGTTCTGGTCTGTGTATCTTGTCACTTGAAATCTGCACTGGGAGAAAAACTGCAAAGGGAAAACTCAAAATATACTAAATATTAAATGCACGTCTCAATATAGTTTAGAACGGCGTCACTACTGTATTGTTTGAGCTCGGACACAGGTTTCATTTTAGTTTAAAGTTGCAGATAATCACCAGAATTATCCAAAAAATAAAAATTCTAATTAGAAATACCTGAACATTAGCAAATTTTGGCTCTTTTTAGTATTTTTTGTTATAAAGTGTGAAAACAAAAAACACCACATCATGCATTAGACATTAATATGCTTTATACAAAAGCCCATTACACTGTGTTTGAGGTCATTCAGTATCTATAGTATTAACATTTATTGTGAAAAAAAATTAACCCTTAAAGACCTACAGTTATTTCTGTCACTCCTTCCAACTGATATTTTCTGTCTTTCCTCAGTGATTTATCTCCATTTATTCCAATATTATTCTCTGCATTTTGCATTTTTCTGTGAAAATTTGGTATTTTCCTATTTTTTTAATTTACTGATCATGTAAAAGCTCCGGCTAAATCTTTAAATTTTTAGATCAAAGCAGTCAAAAATGGGCTTTTTCAACAAAATATAAATTAACTGAACATAAAAACAAGCATCTGAAACCAGTGTCATTGATCAAACTCTGTGTATTTTCCTGGTGAGTCAGTGTTGACAAAGATGACGGAGTTTACGGAGTCTTTGAACGTCACATCAATGACCAGGAACTGATCAATTCTTACATGTATTGATGGGATTATTAAATATTTTAGATCAGTGGATGTCTTTACACGTTCATTATTATCAGTTCTAGCAACATTTTCTGCAAAATCATGTGCGTAACTTCTCCGAGAACAAAGCAGTTTTTGTGTTATAACTATAAAATGTGTTGCAGTTGTGGAAAAAATGATTAGACCACTCCTTGTTTACTTCAGTTTCTTTCTCATTTTAATGCCTGGTCCAACTAAAGGTACATTTGTTTGGACAAATATAATGATACACTGCAAAAATCTAAATCTGACAAGTGTATTTTTCTCATTTCAGTCCAAATATCTCATCACACTTAAAATAAGACAGAATCACCTAAAGAGGAAGTTTTCAGTGAAATGTAAGAAATGACTTAGAAGCAATAGATCTGGAAAATCTGATTTCAAGAAATATTACCCATATAATTTAAATAAAACACAAAAAATATATATATCTTAAATTAAGCAAAAAAAAAAAAAACTTTGGCCAATGGAACAAGTGAAAATGATCTTAGATTTGTTTCAGTCAGATTTTCCAGATCTATTGTCTGTAAATCAGTTCTTCTATCTGAATGAACAGTTCCTCTGGAGGTGATTCTGTCGGATTTTAAGTGTGATCAGATATTTGGACTGAAATGAGACAAATATACTTGTAAGATTTAGATGTTTGCAGTGTAACAGTTAAAATAGCTCATGGTAGTCTAATTTCAGAGCTGATATCTGTCCATTGAACATGTTTTCTGGATAAAAACCCAAATCACTTCAGTTCTTCTGTCATTGTTCTGATAAAAACAGTGCTT
>JAPTYQ010000008.1:5273337-5284343 GCA_029814465.1 Ostorhinchus cyanosoma
TTGATTCATTCACTGTTTTCTTTTCTGTCTGTTTTAGTCACATGATCCACACAAGAGTTAGAACTGGACTGAAGAACTGTTGTTTTTGATGACTTTGGATGGTCTAATAATTTTTTCCCTGACTGTATATGTATCACAGGCCCCGTCGACAGCTGTTAGAAGAGAATAAGCAACATCCACTCTCCAAGAACACACAAGCCTCTGTCCAAAAACTCCACCACTAGTATTTTACGCCGCCTCACTTTCCAGACACTGAGCACTCAACCGCCGTCAGACTCCGCCAGCAGAAGAAACTTGATATTTCATGTTTTTTGGGGGCAGATTTTTCTCCCTCCTCCTGAGCTACCAAGAGGGGGAGACACTGCGGAGCTGGGACGGGTGCAAAGTGGGGACAGAAGAACAGGTGCCCATAATTTCACCTGTCTGTGGAGCCGCTCGCACACCAGCGGCCAGATTACATTTCAGCTCTAATTGTAGCCACATTTAAAAGCATGGAACGGCATCAGGAACAGAGTGAGACGCCGCTTTTAGAAACCAGCGAATTTCATTGGGCGTGATCGTCATCTGACAAGGACGGGACGCAGAACATGGCCACGAGAAGTCGCCTCATGTGTGAGCTCTGAAATCTCAAAAGTACCTGCCGGTTGCAAACAGATCTACCCCTATCGGTGCTAATGATGCAGGAGGGTACTCACAGGTCAAGAGACACAGAATAGTTCAGCAGGCACATGTGATATATTTAGTGAGGCCATTGTTTGTTTTATTTAGGGAGCGAATTGAGGATTTTCCAAACTGCAGGGCCCCTGAGGTATTTTATCAGGTGTACAGTCCGCCATATGTTACACATTAGTGCTCTGAGGGGAACGCTGGTTGCAGATACAACCTATAAAATGTTTGGAGTCTGGAACTTCAGAGGACGGGGGGGGGGGGTCGTCAATTGCAACTGGAAACACGCCACTTATGTATATGCAAATGAACATTGCAGTCTGCCTTCCTTCCCCCGGAAAAACCCGCACATACTTGGACACCAGAGGAGCGAATGTTTTACCCATCAAAATAAATACATAAATAAATAAATACAAATACAGGCTGGGACGTTGGGAGGCCCATGTCAGGCAGATGCTGGAGGTGTGTGTGGATCCTGTGCAGGGCATTATGGGAAAGAAGCCAAAAAGAAGAAGAAACAGATACAGAAGTGAAAGAAGGCACCTGTGCAGGTGGAAAAAGAGAAGAGTTTAGTGTTTCTGAATGATGCATCCAGATTAATATTTCATCCTGATATGTCTATTTATCACTGGGACATGTTCTCGGTCATGTGTTGCCTGCGACGTGACCTCTGCAGCGAACACCCAAACCTACGGAGTGAAACTCTGCATGGGTCTGTCAGGGCAGCTTGTAATGTGGCTCTTGGCTTCATTCATCTATTAACAATCACATTTTGCTGCCAGGCGCTTTAGTGTGTGTGTACAAGCTGTCACCCTGCTCTGAATCCATTAATTGTGATGAAGAATAGGGGAAAAATGGACACTTAGCAGGATAATCGGGACAGGAACTCCTCAAATGTCATAGAAAAACGAACGCGTTGGTTATTGGGTAATTATTGGAGGGAGCAGTGACATGGAATTTAGGCGAGCAATTTGTGTCAGTGAACGCAGCACGCAGGCCGACGTTCCTCCTGCGTTTAATCATGCACTTAAACGCCTCATCTCCTTTAAAATCTATTACATAAAAAAAAGAAGAAGAAGAGGGGGCTGGGCGAGAATTGGAATCCATAACAATAAAAAAAAAAAAAAAAAAAGATAATTAAAATGTATTTGGCGTCTGCGCATTTCTATTCATGCCAGTGGAAAGTCAGGACTAGTTAGTGAGTCCGCGTCAGTAAGTGCTGACTGGACCCGATGGCAAATTGGAAATTGCTGCGTTTGGAAAACATAATCATCGGAGCACATCATGGCTGCAAACGCCCCTCCTTCTTTATTAATAATAAAGACAGAAACTGAATCTGAGGCTCCGATGTTTAATTTATTATTATGTAAGCTATTTGAAGGGTGATTGTATGGTAATTGCTCATTAGTCTTGTATATTTATCGCTGCACCTTATGTCAAGGCCAAGGGAATTGTGTAGGGTTCATTCTCTCGTTTCAAGGATCAATTTCAGAGGCAATTTGTGAAACAGGACAGATCAAGTTAGTCCTGCGTGACGTGGTTTTTGTGACAGAGGCCGGACTACAGGTGCCACCTCCGAAATCTTCATTTATAGCCTGAGCCTGACGTGCGTAAAATCCAGCGTCAGAAAGGCCCCCCTGCGCGTTCCACGCACAAAAGCACCGGCTCCTTTTACAGATATTATGTTGACAAACCATCCAAAGCCACCCTTACAAAAGCCACTTCTCTCAACTTAAGAGATCTCAGTTCGATCAATTATTGACTTTCAACACTAATACGGAGCCTGTCCTGCGCCTGGTCCCTCCCTGCGCCACTACGCACATTAGCGGTGTCAGCGGACGTAATTATACCTACTAATTGCAGATTAGAGGTTTTGGGTCAGTGGGGTCACTTGATAGGACCGACTACTCTTTTCAGTGACGGATAATCATTTCACGTCTCAGACTAAATGTTTAATGCAAAGGGGGGCTTAGGTCCAAAATGTCCAAACGTGGTTCGGTGGTGAATATTGAAGGATCCTCAAACTGGGCTGATTTATGGAGTGTTTTTGCCCCCGGACGCCGCGGAGCTGCTTCAGTTTAGATAACCGAGGTCAGCAAAGGTCCCCCACGCTGGCCCTCGACACGCAACACGAGTGTGTGTGGAGGAAAGATCTGATATGACAGAGTCCACTTCACATCATAACGCGCACACACACACCGCTTGAATCCAGTCCAAACAATTAAACGCATGTGACCTTAGGCTTAAATTACGCCTGATCCTGCTTTAAAAAGTGAAATGAATTTTTTGGATCCGTGAAATTCATCTAAATAGTAAACGAGGCTTGTGGTTTTAGAAATAAATGCGCATTTCTTTCCTTTTTTTAAATTTTTTTCCTTTAGTAATTTATGTTTAACCAAAAACGCGCTTTACAAAAGCAAAACAAAAGAAAAAAAGAAAAGAAAAGAAAAAAACTGCAGAATATTTAAAGCCATTATTAAAAGCACCCCAAAATGACTACATTAAAATATTTCTTTTTTTTTTTTTTTTACTGGACATTTTCTAAATAATTTCGTTTGGTAAATTTCGGATTTTAACGCCAGAGTTCAGGTTAAATTGTGCCACTTTTACGCACTCACCAGATAATATTTAATTTCGCTTCTTGAACAGAATCAGCACCAAATTGGTTTTAAAAGCGGATATTTCAGGGCTAAAATCAAACACATATAAATTAATCAAATTGTGTCCAGCTCTAATGAGCAGCCGCTCTGTGCGCTGTGTCCATACAGGCGCACAGAGGGGGGGAGAGTGCGCCAAATTTGTTTGCGGCGGATCAAGGCTCACCGCCTCCACTGCACTTTCTTTATCTTAATTCCAACTTGAAAAGATATAATTATCTAGTTTGAACAGGACTGCTATCAAATCCTTCTTTATAAGCAGGGTAGGGAAAAGCTCGAGTGGATTGTGAGGCTCTGAGCCGCTCGGTGTTGCCCGAGATAGGAGTAATGAAGTTGTGGAGTCCGGAGATACAAAGGGCATTAACCTCATTAGCATGAAACCTTTTCTTCTAACTATTGTGGGACCCTTTCAGTCCTCTAATCCCCCCTATTTCAAAGCTGGGTTTGTAATAAAGCTTTTAGTTTTTTTCTTTTTTTTCCTCTTTTTTTTCAAAGCTAATGGTATTCTCTAAAGATTTTTATTGCTGTTATAATCTATTGGCCGATTAGGAATTCCCTATATACCATACCCACAAAACAAAAAAAACAGCTTTTTAGTTCCTAAAACAATTAAACAAACACATGCACCTCGAATCAGAAAACACAGAAGTTGGCCTCATGTATTCACAATTTAAAAAAATCATAATCCAGTTAAAATTTGTCTGATTTTTTTTTTCGTCGACTTGATGTACGCATTGTTTTGTGCTGGTTTGTTTGTGGGTAAATACGGAATAATTTCCTGCTGTAAATAGCATCCTTCTGAGTGTAGCCCACGGGCTCGTGCAGAACTCCTGTAAAGCAGCAGCTCGATGGAGCCTACAAGACAAGATTTTAAACAAAGATCCCATTTTGCGGCGCATTGCAACCTTCCCTTATCGCGTCGTGAGGGGTAGTCAGATTGTACTAAATTATGTCCAACCAAGCCCCCTTGGATCCGTGGATTAAGAGATTAAAGTGGACCACTGGGCAATGCATCCCCTTTCCCCGCATATTACTCGCATGATAATTGCCCAAACTGATTTGCACTTTCACAAAAGCTTGTAGGGACTCTTTGTAGCTGGAGCGGACCAGACGCTGCAGCCCCTCCGAATCCACTAAAGCCGGCAGCTCCATCAGACCCAGAAACAAACGCAGAGCAGAGGACAACAAATTACAGGCTGCGGCATTTTTCTCTGTGTGTTTTAACCCAAACTCATGTGTCCCAACGCCACATCATCAAACCTCACACTAAATCCAAATGGTTCTATTTGATGGCGCTAAACGGCCTCCAGCTGTTCTGAATCAAAAGTCTATACTTCTACTGCGCGCAACATATTGATAAAACTTTATTGACAAAATATTGACAATTACATACTTCTTGGAAGTATACTTTGTGTTAAAATTGTAGCAAACTTAACACAAACACAAAAATTATGTACATTCTGTAAAAGAGGGTTTAACAGAAACATTAACTTTTAGCATTTCTGTACATGGAATACGCTCAGTGCTTGAAGTTTTTTTTTTTTTTTTTTTTCAATTCTTGCATTTAGTCCTTCGTGGCAACTTTCACTGGAGGGTCACGTCCTGACAGAAGGCTGCGTGGGGCCACAGCGACACATTGGTAAAGCTTTATGTTAAAGGAATGTCCTGATACCTTCCCTTTAAGTACTTTATCTGTGGTCTAATTCCCCTTTTTTTTTAGAAAGCTCTTTTTCCCCCGAAATTCACTTTTTGTTGTCTCTTCTTTAAAAAAAAAAAAAAAACCACTAAAACGCAGCACCGCTACTTATGTTTTCACAATCACTTTTACACGAGAATCATTAATTAAAGACTGCACACTTTGTAAAAAGAAGCACGACATCTCTCAGTTGGAAAATAGAGTTAAAAACAAAATCGACTTTTTTTCTTGTTTGAGAAAACTTGTCAAATTAAAACAACTACCAGGAAGAAAACTAGACCATGCAATTCAAGTTTTACAAAAAGCAGTTTTGTGTTTTGGTATCTTAAGTGGAAACGTTTTCTTAATAAAACCAAAAAAAAGAAGAAAAAAAATAAAAATAAAAAAACTTCTGAAGTGCAAACGTCCAATGTGAATTGGAGAAACGAATAAAATCAGGTGGTGGTAGATGGGGTTTGTAGTGGTGGTGGTTGGTGCGTGGAAGGGTTCAGGTGGGTGGACTGAGGCTCTGTCAGTCCCATTTTCCTGGGTCATTTGGATTGACAGGCCGGTGACAGCAGGGCCACCAGCCGGGTTCTCTCACCCTCAGCTGCCGATCTCCGGAGATCTGAAATGTGACATTGGCTTTTTACCCTCTCACTGTCTCTACACGGCATCCTTATCCATGTCCTCCCTCACTCGGACGCGTATAGTCTGTGTTTTTAATCGTCCGAAGTGACATCAATTTCCTCCGGGCTCGACTGTTTCGTTGCCAGTCTCCACCGGTTTATGTGATGCGATCCTTTCTTCTTCTGCTGAGACTCCGAGCCCTCCTCCTCCAACTTCTGCCGTTTGAACTTCGTCCTCCGGTTCTGAAACCACACTTTTACCTTTAACAAACAAAAAAAAAGGAAGAAAGAAAAGAAACAGAAACCTGGGATCAGTATCAGGAGATAAAGTGCCATTGGCCAGTGCGTAAAAGCACGCGTAAAAGGGACGCATTGTTTGGACAGTAGGGCTTTAAAACACAGGCAGACACAATGTGTGGAGCAGAACTGGAAAAAAGAAAGGATTATAATAGAAGGAACGCATGTGTTTATGGTGTTTAATTGTTACTGTGGTGTATAATATTAATTCCAGCTTTGTTTAAATAATGATATAATTTAATGCATTAAATATAATGTGATAACAATAAAAAAAGAAAACGCACAATACAAAAAAACACACACACACACACACACACAACACATGCTGAACTTTTGACGCAGTCTGTGGCTCATTTTATTTTTACTCCGTATTTTCCTCCCAGTTTGGGACCAAAAACAGCGGTCGGTCGGTCGGTCGGTCAGTCGGTCGGTCCGTGCCTGGACCATAAACGTCCACACACTGTTTCCAAATGGACTCCGCTTTGTTAAATGTTTCCGTGGGGAATTAATGACATTTAAATCGATACGTGGCCCGTCCACTCGCAGCCCTTCAGCTCCTAAACGCCGGCTGAGGTGCGTTTAATAAGCCTTCAGTGGACTAATTGAAGGAGGTGATGGTTCATTTCTCCCTTCAGCTCCTCCAAAGGCCCCGCGTCCAAAGCAGACGCAGCGGACAAAAGGCAGCGGCTGATGGGCTCAAACACCACCTTAAATATGGCAGAGGGAATCCGCTGAACCCGCCTCGTCCTTTGTATCGCCTATCCCATAAAATGGTTAACTGGTTAATTTGCCCTCCATTTTGAAAGGCAACATTCTCCCCCCAAAACAAAGTAATTCAACCCCTCCTAAAATGAGGTTAGGCCTATACAATGACGGTGGATTTGATCCAACAGAAAAGCCTCTGTGTTCGATTGACAACATGCATTTATGGCTCCTTGTGTGTAGAAACACTAACTCTGGGTGATCATTAAAAATCTGCAAATCTTCATTTTAATGCCAGTGTTAAAACGCATCATGACGCGAGGTGTTAAAACAAAAAGCTGGATGTGCATTAGGCCAGTCCGAGCTTTACACCAGCCATTCCACTGGAATAATGAGGTGAAATCACATGAGAGGAAAAAAAGCGGTTCTTACCTGAGTTTCTGTGAGGCTAAGGCTGTGGGCGAGCTGTTTTCTTTCTGCTCCAACCACGTAATGGTTTTTCTCAAACGCGTGTTCGAGCCGCAGGAGTTGTGAAGGTGAAAAAGCTGTCCGGATTCTTTTGGGCTTTCTGGCCAGAGCATTGTGCAAAAGGAAGCTCTCCGGACTTGTTTCATTACCTGAAAACGAGCACAAAGCGGGGATCTGTCATGACCTTTTTGGTTTAAGAAGAAGATGTGAACATTTCCACGGCAGGAGCCAGGCCTGCGCACGGCCACGAACACAGGCAGCAGCAGAACCAACACCGAACTAAAACCTGCTGCACCATCAGTCCAAACACGGAGGAATTAGGGCGCATTTTTGCTGTTCTTTATCGATTTTTTTCTGAGATTCATCTGCATGAAGGAGGATGTAAACAACACAAGGCGCAGGTTTAATCCAGGGCCTAATTAAATTAAGTCAAACCCAAACGAAACCAAACCACAGGTAAAATCAAATCAGCATAAATATCCGTAAACACGTCCATTAAATACTAACCAAACACCACAGTGGAACACATGACCTCTGATTAAAGAATATTAAATCTACCGTTTTTACTCCCAGTTTGTCAGAAAGAAAACAAACGCACACACGCACCAAAAAGCATCAAATGTGCAACGAGCAGAAAAAATAGCAAATGAATTGACTGAGTCTTAACAGCCCATGTCGATGTAATAAAATTAAATTAAGACCCATTTGGCTCGTGTCAGTCTGACAAAATAAGCAGCAGCTCCGGAAAATATATTCACATTATTTCCAGTTGAAAATAACCAAACCAAAATAATTGACGGCAGGTAAAATGAAAAAAGGCTCAGCACAGCTTTGAAAAGTGCACAGTAATTAAATTTAGTTTGACGCATAATAAACAGGCTGTAATGAACAGTGTGTTGGATTAATGCTGCTTTTGTTTTATTTCGTTTTTTTTTTTTTTTTATCCCTGATGCAGACGGATCTGAGCCAAACCAGGTACATTTTTATTCAGGAATTTTTAGTCTTTAATTAATACATTCCAGAAAATAAATAAATTTTCAAGCGAAATGAGCCCAAATTATTTATTTCCTGCTGATTAAAGAACGGCGCCACGTGTTAAAAGCTGCGGTTTAGTCTTTTTTCTAGATTTCCAATCACATCTACATCCTGATGCAGAAGAAAAACCCAGTGGTTTGAGTCCAGCCGTTCGGCGCTTTTTCGTGCGTAAAAGTGATCGAAGCGAACTTACCTTGAAATCTGTGACCCAAGTATCTATATCTGTGTAATAACCAAGGGTAGAAAGTTGAGGGGTCCCTTTGCTGGCTGGCGAAAAGAGGGTGCGGACTGTGTGAGGATGAAAGCGGATGAGCGGCCAAAGCGTGCGGCGGGGCCACGGGATGCACGGGGACGGCGGAGTTTGGCGGATGAGACACCGCCTCGGCGAACACCAAGTCCGGGTTAGAGTAGACGCCCCTGCCGCCGGAGTGAAAGCCGTTGAGGAAGGGGTTCATCTGGCCGGAGTTTGCATAGCTGAGAGCCGCTGGCCTGATGGGCTCCTCGGAGCGGGACGCCGGTACCGGATTATCCTTCGCCACTAAAGACTCTATAGTAAAACACCTCTTGGGTGTAGGTTGAAACATGTTCTGATAGTCCAGGTTCCCCAGTTTAAGTTAAAGTTGTCGGAGGCGCTGTCGCTTAAAAAATACTCCACACCCAAGAATGGGGAAAGAAAGTTTGTGCGCAGTAAATAAGTTGGGAAAAGGCGGCAGCGTCGAGAAAGCCCAAATAAAAAGTGCTCGGCTACTCCCAGACTAATCCATGGATGTGATCGTTTTCCTCGCCAGGTTCGTGCAGGCAGATTTGTTAGTTCATGAGCCTAATTAGCGCTGCAGTCCCATAAACAGCTTCCTCTGAAGGCTGTAATGGCATGGTGATTGGTCGCTGCCGCTGCTGCTCGCCTTAAGGTGGAGAAGGGGAAGACGCTTAAAAAGTGCGTCAATGGGAAGCAGGGGCGCGGAGAGGCGGACTCGAACGCGCAACACGGAACGGATTCGTCCAGAGAGGAGACCCACGCACGCGAGCACACACACGCGCGCACGCGCTCATATCTCCAGGACATTTAACACACTCATCTGAACCAGTAGAAAAGCTCAAGGTAGACACTGCTGATTTGCATTTCAGGCCTGTGACAGCTCCAAACTCATTTTTTTCCACTGCAGAGGCTGAGAGTGTGAGATTTAATATTAGCACGTAATTAGAGCACTTTCAGATTGTGCACAATAATGTTGCACAAACACCCAATCACTGCTGTAAACTCTATCCCAGGCTCATATTCCTTTTATTTGTTTATCCAGTTTTTATGTCCGAACTCGTTGCGCACAAACCATTTAGAGCTGTTTTCGTTTTCTCTCATATTCTATTAACAAGAAATGTTGAAAAATTTATTTATACTGCATTTAATGTCCGCGTACAAGCTTTGGATGTAGTGTTTTTTACCCCACGTCGCGCGCACTGGCCCGGGCTTCATAATCCACCAACTTTCCGCTGGTGCGTCTTTGTGCGTAAATACCCAGAATGCTCAGGTGTTTGTCAGTGGCTCTTGTACCTGTGTGACTGTGAACTGTGTCCTCTGAGCTGCGGAGGGACGCACCGTGGGCCTCTGTGAAGAAAGAAGAGCAGAAATAATAGCCACCAGAGTGCGTGGGGTTATCGGCAGTGTGTTCAAGAAAAAGCTGCTTAGAAATAATTATTATTATTAGATGATGGTGGTTTTAATCTGGAAAACACGCAGCAGCGACACAGAGAATTCCTGAAAATAAGTAAAGATATTTTTTTATTATTATTGTGTTGTTGTTTTTTTAAATTATTATTTGTTTTGTTTTTGTTTGTTTTTTTGCATATGGAGCCTGTATGAGGCAGAGTTAATGTCATTTAATTTAAAAAGAAAAAAATACAACCAGTAGTAGTAGTTATAATAATAATAATGATAATGATAATAAACTGTGGCGTCATAACCTAAATTATCTTTTATTTATAGGATCCTTGTAGAATAAAATAGGCTGTAAATTATCCTCTTTTTAATTATTATTATTATTATTTTACTCCATACATAAGGTCGGACATCTTCAGCTGATTCCATATTCATGTTAAAAGCTTATATGAATAATGTGCACAGTCTGCACGTGGTATATGTTTATTTGTGTATTAATTTAGTTTTTTTTATTATTGTTATAGTAACAGTGAATAGAATAGAATAGAATAGAATAGAATAGAATAGAATAGAATCTGTTAATATGTCACATTATTTAGTTTTCGGTTTTAAAATGGGACCAGGGTAAATCCCGGTTGATGTTTTTTGTGGGATATTTTCCATGGTTTTATTTTTGTTTTCTTCTTCTTTTTTTTTTTTTTTTTTTAAACATGTGTTTATTGACTGCTCACCGACCACTGCCTGTGTGTTTACATTCTGCTGAGTTTTTCCACCGACTTGCAGCTCGTCGTGGACCTGATCCGTTCCACGCCGCCCTCCTCACGGGCCTTTACCGACCTCTAGCGGTCACAGGGTGGAACCGTCACGGCGGTTCCACAGACACACAGGAGATCCGGGTGGGATGAGAGGGTCCAGTGTCCACGCAGAAGAGCTCAGCTTTGACTTTGAACACGTTCAAATCAGGAAAAACAAACCTGAAGATGTGAGTTTCAGATGTGTGAATGTAAATACTGCATCTGCACCAAATTAATTCACTTTAACGTCACATTTAATAATTTATCAGACAGTTTAAAAAAGCCATGATGCGATCAATTTTTCTTTTTAGTTCTATCATTTTAATCTACACTTGCGGAAGAAATTATTGGACCATCCAAAGTCCTCAAAAACCCTGGTTCTTCAGTCCAGTTCTAACTCCTGTGTGGATCATGTGACTAAAACAGACA
>JAPTYQ010000008.1:5285243-5307932 GCA_029814465.1 Ostorhinchus cyanosoma
CTTCATCTTTTCACGGTCATCAGATATGACCATATTTGGACGTTCAGAGGCTCCGTAGTTACCGTGGAAACACTGTCATCTTTAACATTGATTCACCAGTAAAACCCAAAGTTGGATCAATGACAGTGGATGGACATGTTTGTTTTCATATTTAGTTAATGATAGATTTTGCTCAAGTTTTCCTTCAGTTTTCTGTTTGGATATAACCTTTGAATTTACTCTGAGCTTTGACGAACATCTCCAGGATTAGTAAATATTTACCCTTAACTGAGAAATGCATAATATACAAAATGGTGATAATGAAGTAAATTAATTGGTAAATTCCTACAAAAATAGTTCAAGGTCTTGGACATTTTCATGTTTTAATTATTCCTCTTTTACACTAAACTGAAAATGTTTTCAGTGTGAACCAAAGATTTCAAGAAGTCCTTTCTGGCACCCATTAATATTTTTCACCACTTTAAAGCAAAATGAATGAAAATAAGTGACAAATTGATTCACTTATAAAATCATTAACAAAAAAGGTTCCAAGTAATATTTGAATTCTGTCTGATCCAAAACTGATATTCTCAGTGTAACCATGAAATAAAACAGAACAGATGGAAATGTAGTGGGAATCGACATATTCTTGGTTAAGGTTCTGTCAGTGGCTGTTAAAAGGAACTGGGAAAGACAGAACCACCAACAAAGGACCAGTGGATCACAATTATTGAAGGAATATGTACAATGGAAAAAATAACTCACAAACTATGACAAGAAGCACAAATGGACAAAAAACTGGAATAAATGGACTGATTCCAGAACCCAGAATGGTGGAAGGACTGAATAATGTGAATGTAGTGAACCCAGGTCAGGTTGGTTTGTTTGTTTTTTGTTGTTTTTGCTGATTGTGTGTGTAGGAAATTTCAGTAAAAAAAAATAAATAAATAAAAAGGAAGGAAGAGGACAGAACAAACAGCCACTGAGGAGCAAACATGTTTATTTGTTAATAAAGGCTCTATCTGTACATTTTGCCGCCGGGGTCGACACCACTGGCTGCATCAGGACAGATCCACACGTGCACACAAGTTTGTTAATTTATGGTGTTTGGAGTGGTGACGGGCCTCTGGATCAAACTGCTGGAGGTAAAAGGAGAAAACTACCGTCTACAAATACTTAATTCAAAGGGAAAATGCACAAGAATCAATCAGAAGCTGGTAACCTTTAATTCACCACTGAAGCTGAACAGCAGATGAGATATTACAGAGTATGTGTTTAATATGTCATCTTTACACGAGCCTTGGCGCTGATGGGACTCAGCGGCGGACGGTTGTCCACCCGTCGTCGTCTGTCTCGTTCTTTGTGCGCCGGGGGTTTTCTTTATCGGTACGCCAGCCTTTTTCTCCGTCGGTGTCGCGCTCACGTTCCCGTTCGCGTTCCCGTTCTCTGGGTCGGTCTCTGTCCCGCTCCTCTCGCTTATCGTCACCTCCGCGACGCCACGAACCGCCGCCTAAAACAGCACGTAAAGTCAGCGGGTGAGCACAGTTTACACATCACTTACAACTGCTCAGATGGGTTTGCAGCTGCTATCAGCGGCAGCGCTTTAACAGGTCAACAGTGCCACCTGCTGGCTGAACAGAAAACCATACGGACAGTCAAGTTTATTTTCCCCAACGTGGTGTTTAAGTGTTTTCCACCAACATTTAATACAATAGAATGTTTAGTGGAGAAGGGGTGGGATCAATTAAGTTCTACTTCCTCCCATTCCTTTTCGAATATGCAAATGAAGTCACTTTGTTTTTATATCCGTTTCATTCACGGGACTAAGTAGGATTATTTTGTTTTGTTGCATATTTGAACTAAAAAAAAAACCACAATATAAATTCTTTAGTTTTACTGTAAAAATAACCCATTAACAAGGTTCAAAATACTTTATCCTGAAATGAGTGATTGTGAAAATTATAAATGTATGCATGTAATGTTTAGAGGAAAGTTGAAGTGGGATTAAATAACTGTTTACTTCTTTCTTCCTCTTTCATGTGTAAATGACACTCAAATTATATGAAGTAGTTCTTTTTTTCCATTTTGGTTGTCTTATGTTGATAATGTGCTTCCATCTGCTTTATTTGGTGGTTGTATTGTGCTTTTTAAACTAGTGATGTCCCAATCTGGATTTTTTTTGCTTCCGATCCAATTTTTTTTTTTTTTTTTTTAGGATTAATTTTGCAGATAACTTCTTACAATGACATTTTGTTTGAAATTTGGAGTCATTATTTATCTGTTATTTTTCTATTATTTTCCTGTAGATCACAGTTGGTCTGAATGTGGAACTGGAACTAAAACAACTATGACAGCTTTGACTCATAACTTTAGTGTCCTTTTTGCACTAAATTCCTCCTGTGGCCAAATTCGAGCCTTCGTCAGGCCGGTTTTGGCCCATGGGCCGTATGTTTACCACTGCTGGAGCGTCTATGGACAGGTCCGTCCAGGTGTTATATGGGGATGTGTTCGGTGCCGTACGTTAGTGATGCGTGGGGCGGGGCAAAAGGATGTCCGTTTATTTGCGAGGTGGGTTGGGTCAAATAATTCCACAAAAGCCCCGTGTTTAAAAAAAAAACAAAAAAAAAACAACAAAAGCCCAACTCACACATCACTAAAGGACCCTCCAGTAAAAGTTAATAGACGCTTTACTAATTCCCACTGTTGTGAAGCTAATTTTCCTTTTATCTACCTTCAGAAACTGTAATTTGAGGAAGCAGAACGTGTCTAACCTCCCAGAACTGGGTCTGGATTGATCCGATCTTGTAAAAAAAATGCCAGATCTGCAGCAGATACCGATCTTTAGATCAGATGGAGACGTCCCTATTTTAAATGTCCAAACTAAAACATTCACATTCATAAAGTCTCTCCAAAGCTGTTTTTTCCTCAATACAGGATCGAATGCAGCCTACTAAACTGCAGAGAAATCACATGATCATTGTAATAACAGATAAAATAAATGTGATTATTTCTATGGAGGGTCTTAAATGACAGAACAACTCTCATGTATATTTATATAAATGTGTAGTTTCTTAGGATACAAGAGTGACTTGTGTCCATCAACACACATATTTGATTTACTGTTTGGTTGCTTTCTAACGGTGCTGGTCTTACCGTCCTCATGATCCCTAGGCGGGCCTCTGTGATCGCGGTCATCCCTGCGATCCCGGTCCCGACGCTCAGTGCGGCGGTCATCACGGTCACGGCGGTCATCGCGGTCTCGGTCTGTGTCCTCTCGGCGTGAGTCCCTCCAGCTGCTGCTGTCGTCGGTGCCTCCTCTCCTCCAAGCCCCCTCCTCTCTGTAAGCATCCCACCGCACACACACACATTTAACATCCCAGATGGAAAAAACCAAGATGGCCGACGCTCTCACCCTGGCATTGGACTCACCTGTTGGGGCGGCGGTCTCTGTAGCTGGACCTCTCCTCTCCTTCGCCGTCATCTCCGTCATCTTGAGTGTCCCCGCGGGGTGGTCCCCAGCTCTCCTCCCGGGCCTTTTCACGTTCACGCCAACCGCCTGAAACAGCAGCGTTTGCTGGTCATTTAGTCCTTGTGTTTTTAAATGTTTACATTTGAACTGTTCCATCAGGATCAGCCTCATCCCCCAGTCCAGTCTGAGGTCAACCACAACAGGTAATGACAGAAAAAATAAATACATACAAAAAACATGCAAGTAAGATGGCTCAGAAGGAAACGCCACCATGCACTGAGTTTCATTCGAGTTTTTAGAACCAGTTCAATAATGTCACTGTTTATTCACTTCCAGAGTGAATGCAGATTTTCCAGATGTCACTCTGTTCGAGATGTGGACGCAGACTGTGTTCCAGAACTTTTCCAGGTGTCTGTTTTCCACTGAGCCTCAGGTTCTTCGTTAGGCCCTAAAGGCTCATTTATGCTCTACGTACAGATACACACGGAGCATCCGACTGTTCTGAGTTCCTTCTATTTTCAGAGCTGGTGGATGTGCACCCAAAAGGAACCGTCTTCAGATCAGGGCTGTCAAACTCATTCCTTCCAGGGGTCACATTCAGCCCAATAGGATCAGACCAGTAAAGTAACCGCATCATAACCCAAAAATAATGAGAACTTTTTCTCTTTGTTTTAATGCAATAAAAAACATTAGTGATATTATTTGGTAACTAGCAAAATATTGTAAAAAAATTAGGAATTTGGGACTTGTACGAAGAAACTGCTAAAGAAGACGACAAAGACGAAGCCGAATACCTGAGCTAAAAACAACTCTTCTTTGTAGTATTTGACCAGGCTGTTAATTCAGACCGGCGCCCTCTGGTGGACTGATGCATGGAGGCATAAATGTAGTGACGTTTGCACCATTTAAAATGCTCTGTTTTCATATGTACATAAATGAGCCTTTGCAGATGTTGACCCATTACTCATTGAATGTGTGTATTTGCTTTTATTCTGTCGGATCAGCAGACACCTACCAGGTCTGCCGAGGGGCTTCCACGGTTTGGCGTCATCACCGCCACGACGGGGCCCGTCATCCATGCCTCTCCTTCCACCTCTTTCGTCGTCTCCTCTTCTGGGGCCCCAGTCGTCATCGGCCCCGCGCCTCGGAGCCCTGTCGTCCATTCCTCTTCGGGGGCCTCTGTCGTCATCAAAGCCACGTCTCGGGCCGCGGTCGTCATCGAACCCGCGCCTCTGGCCACGGTCGTCGTCGCCTCCCCGCCTCGGGCCGCGGTCATCATCAAAGCCTCTGCGCGGGCGGTCGTCGTCCATCCCCCTGCGCATGGGACGGTCCTCGTCACCGCCACGACGAGGGCCTCGGTCGTCGTCGAAGCCTCGGCGGGGACCTCGGTCGTCTCTGCGGGGCCCGTCCCCGCGTCTGAAGGGCACCTCCCTGTCCTCTCTGTCGTCCTCACGGCCCTCTTGCCTCCAATCCCTGAAGCAGAACAGGCACAATTTAGCAGCCGTTCATAGTTTAATGAGGTTAATAATGAACCAGTATTAACAGGTTAATAGTTCGTCAGACCAACCTGTCGGGCACAGGACGGCGCCAGTCGGAGTCTCCTCCTTCAGTGCGCTTCCTCCATCCTCCCTCCCTGGGTCCTTCTTCTTTATCGCCCCAGTCCTGTGAAAAAAAACACAAAACATTAGGATCACACAATGGCTTTGTCATCAAAAAGGTATTACAGCCTCAAAATAGACCAAACACAGAAACTGGAGTCTTATGTGTCTAAAGGGAAAATATATTACAGCTTCTATCCACCAAAATATAAACTTCTCTCCTGCTTTCAGAATTCTTTACAAAGACCAGAAGAAACAGCACTTTACTAAATAACAGAACTGATGTGTCACTGAATCATTTAAGTCCAGATGTATTCAGTTTGGGTTGGTGTGTGCGTCTTTAATAATTGGCTCTATTGTCGTCCTGTCTTTTATTCTGGGTGGTGGAGTGTTTTTTTGGTTTTTGTTTTGTATCATCTGCTGATTTAATGGTTTATGTGTCTGTTACGGAGGCTACCACAGCTACATAACAGCATGTCTTTCCAGCGAAGATGTTCCATACGTTTCACCAGTGACTGACTTATAAATAACCCTTTACTCATGTTTCATCAGCAGATATTACCTTTCACCGGCTTCGTGATGGTGAGTGGAAAACACACCTGTTCAGTGACTGGATGTGTTTGTAATGAGTTACAAACGCAGAGGGAGCATTTTGAGTTTGTTCATGTACAGTTATTTGCCTCTATTTTCATATTTAAGTCACCCCATCGCTGAACCTGTCAGTCACTCTTCTTTATTGTTTAATTGCTGAAGCCTATAACTGATGAAACCAACAACCTGCTCTGATGCTATGTTAACCCTAAATGACCTGGTTACCTTTGGTCTTTCCTCTGGCGCCCTCCTCTCCTCTTCACGGCGGCGTTCCCGCTCTTCGATCTCCTGCTGACGAGCGCGCTGCTTCCTCTCCTGCTCCTCAAGCTTACGAAGACGCTCCTGATACTCGCGTTCCTCTTCCTCGCGCTGCTCTTGTTCCTGGCGTTCACGCTCTTCACGCTCTGTAGTAAAATCAGGGATAAGAAGTTTCATCAGGGTGTTTCCTCTTTATCCCAAAAAAATTCCAGACTTTTTCAAAACTGCTATTTTTATGCTTTATGTGCTTTTATACTTGCGTGTCTAGTTTTCAGTTGAGATTGTACCTGTTGTGTGTAGTAGAAAAGTGAATTTTAATAAATGTATGAATGAATGAATGAATAATTGGCAGTAAATCATGTTGTACTGACAGAAACATTTTCAAAACATGAAAATCCCAAAGTGCAAGGCTATTACCAAAAAATGATGCAGATTAGAACCACCTACAACTAATGGCCGGCTACAAATTGTGAATGGAATATTTTAGATGGAGATTCTGACCCATAGATGGAGGACGGAAGAAGAGCAGTGTCATGACAAGTGGAGAATGATCTATTTTCCAACCAGGCACTAGTACTACATTTGTAATTCCTCACGCTTACTTTTCATTTGTGAGTCGTCCCTTAAAGTTCCCAAACCCAGCTTTCTCAGGTGATGTGTGCAACTAACAGCTGCATGTGTGTTAGGCTGAATGTTCTGCAAATTTAGCGATAACTGGTTCCTAATTTCAATAGAAATCATCAAGTTGGAACTGAATAGAATAACGTTACTTTCTTTGCAGTTTGGACATTTACCAGACGCATTTAAACACAATACAGCCAACAAGTTTATGGCAACATAACTTAAGACCTACCATAAGAAATTTTATATATACATATACACACACATTTCTCCTCATGAATATCTGATCTTCTAAGATTAAAGGAACTGTTTTCCATACTTTAAGACTTTCATGCAAAATTCCAGACTTTTCAAGGTCTGGAAAACAGACTTTCCAGCCCTGCACAAACCCCCTGTAAATCTTACAGTGATGGTGTAAAAGTGTACGGTTTTTGTGAATGTTCCTCGTAACAGACCTTTCTTGAGCTGCTCCTCGTGGATGCGCTGAGCCTCCTCCTCTTTCTGGCGGTAGAAGGCGTTCCGTCTGTCCTCTTTGCGCTGCTTCTTTCTGTCCTCCAGACGCTTCTTCCTCTCCTCCACCAGGCGCTCCTCGAACGCTTTCAATTTTTCCTTCAAAAGCACAAAGATTAATGTGAAACCTCTGCCACGTCTGAACCAGGACTTGTTTGGGTGCAGCCTCCCAATGGTCTTACCTCATAAATGAAACTACGAGCAGCTGTTATTTTAGATAAAAAGTTCTCTTTGTCCTCCATCATCCTGGACATGCGCTTCTTGTGCTCCAGAGCCTTCTCCCTCTCAACTTTCATGTTACTGATCTGTAACAAAAAGAAATTGTTACATTTTGTGAAACTGTGAGAAATACATCTTTTATTCATGTACATTTTGAATTTTTCTTTCATACCCTCTCCTCCTCCTGGAGCTCCCATAATTCCATGTCCTTGATGCGCTGCTCTTCATAAGCCTTTTTGATAAGAGGAATTTCCTCGAGCCGTTTCGCCCTCTCAAAGTAGTCGATCTGCAAGAAAAGAGCGATTCATGTCCGAGTCTTGTACAGGTGTTACATAGCTGCCTTTTCTACCATTTTATGTCATTTACCTTCTTCTCCTGGTTCTTCAGTCGCTCCTGAAGTTCCTTCTTCTCCTTCTCCAGCTGTTCCACCTGTTTGGCCATGATGAAGTCGGGGTCCAACTCCTCCAGGTCCTGGATGAAACAGGTGTTTTTAGTCTCATTGAAAGTTTACAGGGTTCCTACACATTTTTCAAGGTCAAATTCAAGCACTTTTAAGCGGAATTTTCAAAATTTTCCAGCACGGTACTATTGTCTTTAAATCAGTTCTTATATCTCACTGAAAAGTTGCTCTTTCGGTGATTCTGTCTTATTTTAAGTGTGATGAGATATTTGGACTAGAAATGAGACAAATCCACTTGGTCAGATGTAGATTTTTGCAGCGTGTTATACCTCAATGTCGATATCCTTGAAGGCTTTGGCTCCCAGCTCAGTCTTCTTGATCTGTTCCAGTCGTTCCCGAACCGTCTTCTTCTTAATCTGCTCGTGCTCCTGCATGATGCGCTCCTTCTCCCTCTCTTTGGCCTCCTGCCGCAGACGCTCCTCCTCCGCCTTTCGGACCTTCTGCATCTCGGCCTCACGCTGCTCCAGCTCCTCCTTTTCACGCTGAATGTTCAGGCTCTCCAGACGCTCCTTGCGCTCTTCGATGGTTTGTCTACGAGCCAGGATGCGCTGGTGATCCTTGCGGGCATTTTTCAGGTAGGCAGCGATGGCTTGCTGGTGGTTCTCCTCACGCTCTTGCTAAAAAGGGAAAAATCAGACCAAAATGTAGCTTAGATGAAAGAAAATAAGACAAATGTAATGCATGTATTATTACAAATATGTTCAGAGCTGGTATTGTTGTATCTATAAATGCATTTTAGCTCTGCTTCCATCTTATTTGCTGGTTCTACATCTGTTGGAATGACTTATATTACAGTCTCCGGTCCCAGGATCTGTTATCGCTATGAGTTCCAAAAGTCAGAACTGAACTGGGAAAGAAAGCTCTTAAATGTTCTGCTCCCACTGCCTGGAACAACTTACAGAAAGAGATCAAACTGAAGGAACTGGGCTCTTAAATACATTCAAAGTCACTGGGAAAAAAATAAATCAGGATGTAGATGTTTTTCTAATTAACTCAATCGGGTTCTGCTTTGAAATGCTTTTAAGGAACATTATTGTACTTTTAGTGCCTTTTAAAATAATGGTGGTGTTCTTATTTGAGTGTTTGGTTTTAGAATGGACTTTTATTATGTTTTATGTATATTTTTAGTGTGGATGTATGGCTGTGATTTCTATTTTGTGTAATTTCTGCTGCTGTCTTGGCCAGGACACTCTTGAAAAAAGAGATTTTCTCTTTTTTTTTCTTCTTTTTTTCCTGGTTATAATAATGTTTGTCATCAATCAGATGGTTCCAGGTGAGTCTGGTTACTGATCACACGACCTCCTCAGTAACATACTCAACTTACCAGGATGGACGTGGGCTTGATGACGTGGATGGCCTTGGCCAAAGAAGCAGACATGGCGGTCAGTTGGTTCCTTATCTGCTCTGAAGGCATGTTCTGCAGGAAAGGCCCAACCGGAGCGTCTTCTTTAGTCGAGTAGTTCAGGTCTGAACCAAAGCTCAGCGTTCGAGAGCTGTGGTCGATTCGAACCTAGAAGAACAAAAGGAACGTTATCATCGTGGTAATAACAGTTTGATCATTATTTATGTTTTCATAAGGTCTGATCCTCACCTGCAGATCACAGTGACGGGCTGCATCCACGATGGAGCGCTCCAGCTGGAAGGCATCCACAAACGGAACCAGGGAAGCCAGACGGCTGAACTCGATACTTTGATAGATCTGTGCCACCTAATGAAAAAGAGGCAGAAAACTCAGATATTAACACATTACTGAACACGATTTACACTGTACTGGGGGAAACTAAAGGGTTGAAAGGGATTACCTGCTGCAGGAGTCTCAGGATGGTATTATTCTGCAGGTGAGGAACGTACTGCTGGAGGTCAGACTCCTTTTCAGCCTGATCTCTCACCCAGTCCAACACCTAAGAGCAGAACAGGCGTTCAGCTTTGACGACCAGTGACTACAGATTTTGTTAACAATCTTAAAAAAGCAGGGAACATTTCTATTATTAACCAAAGCCTTCACCTTGGTCACTCTCCCACTCAGCTTCAGAGGATGGAAGTCGACCTCAAGCCAGTTGTAGAGTTCTTTCACTTCAGGTACGACATACTGCAGCAGATTAAACCGCACCTAAAAAGAAAATATATATTTAGACATTTTATATCGAGATAAGTTTAAAAGTCCTTGAGCACAATGACATGCTCACTTAGATCCTTGTTGGGTTTTATTTCTTATTAAAAGAAGACCAGGTTATTGTTTGGAATTTGTTTCGTAACAACAGAAACAAATTAGAACATATTTTGTAGATATGAGAAATTCTTGTGTACTTATAATGTACCATGTCGTTGATGAGGCTCTGGCGGGTTGGCGGGGACTGCAGGCCCAGGAGAGTGGCCAGCCTGCGGTGCTTTTCCACAATAATCCCATCCATATCCAGCAGCCGAGCAATATCAGTGCGCTCAGGGGTGATGGGAATGGACAGTGTAGCCAGGAGGACTCTGGTGGACATCCTGAAGATGGAGAGTTAGATTATTTTACCATTTGGTCTCGACCTGAGCAGAACATGTGCACTTTATTACAGGTGATTAAAATACATACCTCTGCATCTCCTCTTGAGTGAGATTCTTGCGCATTTCTCTGGAGAGGTGATAGAGGCGGTGGAGGGTACAGGCGTGGAAAAGAGCATTTCCAGATTTCCAAAAGACAGTAGAGACCTTGTTGTAATAGTTGGCCATCAGCTGGGGTTTAGGAGGCTTCTTGGAAAGAGCAAACAGGCCATGGATGTCCTCCACAGCCTTAAATGCTTCCTGAAGGAACAAACAACAGATTTCAGTCTAAGCCAGACCTTACTTACTGTATGGATTTTCCATTGTGTGTTTTTTTTTTTTAACTGTAAATGGTGGAAAATGTGCAAACACACAACAAACACGGTTCTTTAAGGATTCAGTGTTCAGACCTGCCAGAGCTCCATGCTTATGGCACTGTCCAACTGCACCAGACGGGTCTCTAGATGCATGGACTGGCTCTCAGGGTTGTTCAGGTTGATGGCGGTGCTCTGGTTGTGGTGGCGCTGGATTTGGCCCAGATGCATGCGCAGGTTGTCACACAGCTTACGGAATTCAGCTTTGCGCGTGTACTGAAGGCAGAACTTGAACGCTACACAGAAAAAAAATGGACTGATAAAACTGGCACAACAGGTTGTATTAATTTCTTAAGGTGTTTTCACATCTGGATCGAGTGAAGCTGTTGTTCCGAAACAAGTGTTTGGCTCGTATGTGAAAGCAGTAACCACGCCCAGTTTCAGAACTAAACAGTAGTGGTCTCCGCTCGGTTCGTTCACAGTGTGAACATGAACACAGTGACAGAAATAGACAACTACAGTTTTCACCCCTTGGCCGACTGGCCGAAGGGGTATTGTAATAGTTTTGTTGTCTGTCGGTCCATTCTGGCCAAGGGGTATTCATCCAAAGCACGGTATGTTTATTTTCTCGGCCTGTGTAGGTTCTCATTGGTCCAGGTCACCGTTCTTCTTGGTTCAACTGGAACCGAGTTCAGTTTTCTCTACCACTCTGGGTATGATACGCTGTGATGTCAAACATTACCATAAAGTAGAGCGACTATGTCAAAAAAGTGCCGCTGCCAGATGTAAACGGTCGGCTAATGAGCTTAATGCCTTTCATCAGCTGCTGGATAAGCAAATGGAGAAAAAGAGTCAAGGAGCAATTTGGACGGAGGAAGAGATAGAATGCGTCATTGGCATTTGGGAAGACGAGCATAAATTGGAATTCCTCGATAATGCACAAAAATTCTTAAGTATTCAAGATTTTCAGTGAGTGCATGAAGGAAAGTGGCTTCCACCTGTTTACATGGGCGTGGAGTTGAGCAGTGTGAGCATGAAACGAAACAAGGTTTTGCACAACACTGAAACACATTGTAAAACAATACTCCCTGAAGCGGAAAAAAAATTCAGGAGAGAAAACACACTTAACATTTTGTAAATAGTATTGAGGAAGAGGAAACTATCATATCTTAAGTCTAACATGCCAGCAAATGGTAAAAATTTGAAGTTAGTTTTTTTTGCCATAGACTTTCCCAGTTCAAATGAAACTAACTTATAAAAAACACAAACAAAGAGTGTCACATGTTTTTGTTATGCACAAATGAAGAGCATGTTGGACTGAAATCAGTGGAAACAAGCACTTCTACAAGGTTGGGCCTGTGTTTGTACCTTGCTGGGCGATGTCATGGTACAGGCGCTCCACCTTGGAGTTGTTTCGCAGCAGGTCCAGGCACTGACGGTAAGACTCCCACAAGAACTTCACCCAGGGAGTGAGCAGCAGACGATCAGTACGATCCTGGGTGTCCTCTCCACTCACGGCACTCAGGAGCACACTGAGGTCAGACAATAAACTCATGTCAGTGTCCACCATCAGTTAAACACACACCTGAAACTGCATCAGCGGTTGACCAGTTAACAGTGTTACTGCTTTGTGGTCTTAAAGTCGCATGTATGTAGGTGCAGTCTGAAGCATTTAAACACTTTACTTTACGTCTGATTGACTTCCTCCTCACCTTTCAGGAGTCTGGATATTGTCCAGATCCTCGATGTCCAGGACCATCTGCTGAGACTCCTCCTTCGCCGTCTCCGTCTTCTCCTCTGCCAGCTTCAGGTAAGCCCTGACCACATCCTCCAGAGATTTAATATTCACCTGAGGGACAGACCAGGATTATCCATTACCTCAGAAGAACAAGTGGATAAATAATGTGTGTGGTTACTGCAGCTGTGTCCACACTGACCTGCTGGCAGATGTTCTTGTACTGGTAGAGACCCTCCTTGGCCAGATGACTCTTGCGAAGATCCACGCACAGCTCCAGGTATTTGAGCATAATGGGCTCGTGGATCTTCTGCCATGTTCGATGTTTCTTGCTCTTGATGACATCGTACAAAACATCCAAGGCTGGCTGTTTCTTGCCCACCTCCAAAAATTCTATATAAGCACATGGAAAAACAGATGAATATGTTAGTACGGTGGAGGAATCTAACTCAGGACTTTAACTCATAGTATTCTTTACTATATACATACTTTGAGCTTTACTTATTTTTCAGACTACAGTTTTAGCTACTTATTGTGTTTTCTGAAAACCACATATCTCCAAATGCATTGACTCTGAATATTTGTGGTAAACTGAAGCATGAAGGTTTTCTAAAATGGTAAAGTAGCTGTCTTGAGCAAGATGGGCAAGGTGACTAAAAAGGAGTAAAAGCTCTTACTTCATAATGAATAGAATGAAAACATAGGGCCAATGCCCCTGTGCTCATCTAGGCAGCCATTATGATGCTTACAATGTTGAAAATAAATTGTTTACAAAGGCAACTTTGATAAACAACGTGATAAGTTCTGTGCCCAGTGCATAGATCTATCCAATGAATCAATCGGAATTTAAATCTGTTGAGAACTGAGCAATTTTAGTGAATTATGGACGACAGATGAAGCGTGGTGGCAAAAGCTCATCCACTGGCCTGGATGAGCTGGAAGTCAGAGCCAACAACGATGACAATTTAAAGCTTTCAGTGTCTCTAGAAAAAAATACATAAAACCATATAAACAACTGATCAACAGCAGTGACCTACTAACGTGAACCTTTCACAAGAGCAAAGAAATAATGATAAGTACATGGATGATATTGAATAATAGTCATCACAGGAACCACTAAACTAGGAATAACTGACAACTAAAGTGACTGAGGCCACGCGAATAATAAAGAGTCTTAACCAACAGCCATTAAAGGCAACATATACTTATGTCAGTGGCATGCAGTAATTAATGCCATGACATATGGAATTACCACAAAGACATTAAGTATAATAATGAAACACTCACCGATTACAGTTTATTTTTTAAACCAAAACTCTTTTTTCTTAGTATTTTCACAAAAGCACAATTACATGTGTTAAACAAATCCACTTCCACCCCCACCCCACTGTTTACATGTTATACTTCCATCATGTGTTTCATGTCTGTTCTTGTTACGTACACAATGAAAGGGTCCCAGATCTGATGGAAATTGTATTGTTGATGTTTTCATTTCTTATTCATACTTTTACATTTAGTTGATACATGATGTTTATAATCTTGGTTAAGGTGAGAGGGTGCTTTTAATGTGTGATTGTTCTCTTCCATGAGTCAAACTTGTGTTTTCCTTTTCATGTAACCTGAGTGTTTTACAGAGTTTATGCAAAGGTGAGTTCGACTTGGATGCAGGGGCAGGAAATAGAAAACACATATTCTAGCTTAAGTATTATGACTGTGTACACCAATTTGGAAAACACGAAATAGACAAACTAACGTCGCTAAACAAAAACTTTAAGAACATCATTTAATGAAGGAATCCACTTGGGACCAACTGTTACCATTCGATCAGGTTTAGCTCGTAATGATTATGTTCTTTTTACATTGATAAGTCAATGATGCTGCACTTACGCTCTATAATGGAGGTAAAACTCTGCAGACAATAGTGAAATCCTGTAATTTCGTGACAGATCTATCCACTATTGTTAGCTAAATCCGCTTGACGTACTTGGGCCTGTTGTACGGCTAAGAAATTAGCATTACCTTAGGCTTGACGGAACAGGATCAACCTGACAGCAGCTAATAAACACTGCAGACCATAGCACGGCTTTGTTAGGAGTACTGGTGGTTCTGGAAAAGCGATCTACGGCTTAATTTCTCGTTAGTTTTACACAACATGGCCTAGTCAGTGCGGCATATCCTAACATCTGGAATAAAGCGATATGGCTTCCGCGCCATTCGAGCTAAGCTAGTAGCAGGTAGCCCGGCTAATGTTAGCGCGTTAGCCGGTTAGCATGCAGGTCTGAAGCCCGTTAAAACGTAAAGCCGTGTTTCACTCACCGTTCGCTCGTTTCAGAGCATTCTCTGGCCGTTGAAAATACGCCGGCATCTTGGTGGCTCGTAGCGAAACTCAAACGTGTCTGACTTCAGGGTGATTTTGACAAATTTCACCAGTCCATCAAAGCCACGCACACACCCGCTGCTACGGTGCTGGCTGAAAAGGACGAACCTCGTGAGTCGACTAGCAAGGGTTTCCGAAGCGGTGAGGTGACGTCATTTCCGGTATTCAGGGTCACAAGGGTTCCATCATCGTCCCGCCCCTTTAGGACGATACACTGAAAAATGATCAATGGTTATTAAAGTTTTATAGAGCACTTATTGATATACTCTGAAATTCAAAATGTCAACCTTTGTATGTTTTGGACATCGTCATCTCCCTCCTGCCATAAAACATCTGAGCAGCACATGCTAAAAAAAAAAAAAAAAAAGACATGCAATTAAACGACTGTTATAAGGTTATAAACTGACAAAAATCACTCATATTCATTATGTACAACTTCAAAATGTCTGTAAAATCTCTCTGAATCACAAAGTAGTGTTATAAAAACCAACATGCTTCTTGACGTCACTGAGGCACAGAATTGGCCCCATATTTGATGTTTGTGGAAATTACCAAAAATAGTTACTTGCCTGATAAAGGGAGTAGGAGTCCCTCACAGCTAATGTTTTCCCCTTATCATTAAAACAGAAAAAAATTATTAAAAGATTGTCCTAAAGAAATTATAATAGGATTAGAACCAAACACCTGACTGTACCCATATCACCAAACGCAAAAGGAACACATTTTAAAACCTTGAATTATGTTTACCCATGTAATGAGTTTCTGAGACAAAGATTAAATACTGAGGAAAAATAACTGTTTTTTGTGAATTTGAAATTGAGTCTTTAGAACATTTGTATTTTTTACTGCACATACACCAAAACATTTTGGAAAGCATTTTGAGACTGGATATCTGAAAAGGACACGTAGTCGCCCAGAATAGAATATAAAGACATTAAATTTGGAGTTATAATGAAAAACAAAAAATGGGGAAATTATGTACCACACACAATTATTATTGCTAAAGAATTTACCCACAGATGTAAATTTATGATGAGCCATCCACTGTTCTCCATTTATATGAATGAAATAACAAACTTTAAAACAACAACAACACTGAAATATGTAAGAATCAAACAAGCCTTAATCATATGTGAAAATTTTATTGTACTGATGCTCAATTAGACCTCTGACTTTGTATGTTTATTGTATTTTATTTCATTTTATTATGTTTGGGTTTTTTTTACATACTGTTCTGTACAAGTTTGACATTAATGCTCAGTCTGGGGAAAAAATTTTTTGTTTCTCTATGGAAACCCCCCCCCCAAAAAAAAAGAACCCCTACAAGTTAAGGATAGGACTTTAACTTTGCAATGAAAGCAACATTTACTCAATATAACTGGCTAAAGGTAGTTTTATCAAAAAATAAAAATAAAAAGTAATAACCAGGAACCCTTGGAACATATTTTACCATCTAAACATTTTGAGCATACATTTGATTTAGCATTTAATATACATGACTTTTAAGTGCTTTAACTCTACTGAATATGGGGTGGCACTCAGGTAACATATTTTTTTCAGTCTTTTCTTTTTCTTGTTTTTGTTCCTTTTCTTATTTGATTTTAATAGTGAAATATACTGTATACTGTAATACTGTATTCATGTGAGACATTTATTTTATATAGAAATATGGTGTTCCTATCTGTATGAGCTTGATACTGGAATTAAGACATTTTTATCTGGCACAATTTGTGCATTACCTTGACTCTTACATTTAACCAGTTATAACAAAATAATCAATAGCATCTCCATCTTTGACACAAAAAATAAGCAGAAACTCTTTCATGCCGATAATAATACTGTTAAGGAGAAAAAAATTGAATTTTCCCTCTCTGTCCAGTGGCTTGTTTTCTGGCCCTAATACATTTATATTTTATCATATTATATTTTATCATATTTTCATAAGTTGAGGTCCAGTGGAGACACTAATTTACCCTTTTGGGTCTCAGTTTGAGAAAACGTTTAACTGTTGTTCCACATCATTAACTATAATTTCGGGAACCGTGAACGCACCCACGCAGCCGATTGGTTTATCTCCTGTGGCCCCGCCCATTTATCCCGGAAGAAGGAAGACATTCTTTTCTCCCGTAGAGAGGGAAGTCTATTGACAGCAGAGCTCACACCCAGCCCAGTGACAATTTTAATCACATTTACAGTTTATTAAAGCCTTCCAGCATCACGTTCGACAGTTTGGACCCGGTGGCAGCTCGTTAAGGTACCGGACGGTTGAGTTTACAGTCACGGAGGAGCCGTTTCTGCGTGTTTCCAGCTGTTAACTTGTGTTGTGAACTCTTCCAGGTATGGAATATGGCAGCAACTGAACCGCAGCTTATGTTAAGCGTCGGATTAATTGGTAAGTGTGTTTTTTTCACGTGTCATTTCTCAGTTTTTGGTGGCTGTTTTTTCGGATGAAGTGACGCCTTTGGTTGTGGAGGTATAGGAGAATCACATGACACTAGTGTGATCCAGAAAAGTGTCCCATCAGCAGGACTCCGCATCCCCAGTTCAACCTAATACCTTTATATCAGTCTGGTTTTAAAGGCTTTACATTTACATCACTGCTGCAGATGGGTTTAGAAACGTACTTTTAATGGAAAAGGAAGTATTCAGACCTTTTACTGAAGTAACAGTGAAAATACTCACCACACCATAATAATATCAGCAGAATGTATTCAATGGAAAGTAAAAGTGATCCTTGTGCAGTAAAATGGATGTGAGTGTGTTATAATTTTACTGTGTAGTCTAAGTTTATGTTTCCTCTTTACTGCTGCACATGTTTAAGGTTCTGTAATCTTTCAGTTAGAGCTGCAGAGTTTGGATTTAAAAAAAAAAAAAAAGGATATTGTGATCCTTTTGGACAATAATCTATTTATTATTCCATTACTTGCATGCTGAACAATTTTTGCATCAAACTTTGTTTATTTACTTATTTATTTATTTGCTGTTTTGAAATGGATTCACCAAAAGATACTGGAATTTTTTCACATGTAGCTCTGGGTTAACATAGTGTCAGTTTGAATCCTTTTACAGTTTTCTCTGTTGCCTTTGGAAAAAGGAATAAATGACAAAAAATCATCAAAGAAAATAACCTCAGTGTCTTCAGCATGTTTTTTATGGAAACTTAAAAGCCTAATTGCCACTGAATTTTAAGCGTCACCAAACTTAAACCAGGGCGTTAAACCTAAGTTTTGTGGTTATAGGAATAGTGTACTTTATATTTTGAGGAACTGACTAGTTTTAGTTTGGTTTATATTTAGTTGATGTTGTTCCGGTGCTGTGACTTTAGTCTTACTTTACAGCTGAAAAATGCCTAATGAAACAATCCATGAAATAATAATTAAAACTCAAACATTATTGGTTAATGGCCACATATTGTGCAGAGTTATTTTATTCATGTTCAGCATGAACCATTAGCACCAGAGGAAATGAAAACTTAGCTGTTTTTCCTGCAGGTATCTTTCATTTTAATTCGTGTTGCTTGGTTGATTGTAGATATTTTATTTTTGTGTTTTTGGCAATATTTATTTTTGAAAACTGTTGTTTTTATTATATGCAATTGAAAGTCTGTCAGTCTGTCTGGATATATGTATGCATGTGTCTATCTATGTGCCTCATACTTATACTTAAGACCAGTATTTAAGTAAAAGTATCCGGTTTGATTTACTTGCTGTTTTCCTTTTGTGTGACCAGAGAAAGATGTGAATGGAGACACTCTGTGGGTGTGGTGTTATCCATCAGTGGATTCACAGCTCAGGCAGGTTCTGCTCAGTAAATGCTGTCTGACGCAGGACGGCCGGGATTTCCACACCTTTGTGTTCGGTCAGTTCTGTCGCACCTGGTACTACATCACCACAGTCGAGGTACAGGAACCGACAGCTCTCAGTAAGGTACAGTGTGTTCATTTTTAGACATTTATGAGGCAAACTTCAACTGCTGGATGTTAAAGGTCGGGTGGGAGATCCTGGAAAAACCGTTTGAGCAGCTACATTTTGAAATTTCGCAGTTCAAAAGACCAAACCCCTTTCTTCAGACTTCCCCCTGAAGCCACGCCCCCAGAGTACCGGAACATGCAATGCTTGTTCCCGAGATTCCCGAGCTCTGCACAGCATCAGTTTGTGCTGGTTCAAATGGTTGGATGGTGTTTTTTTAGTCCTGTCCGTTCCACAGGTGATTGAAATTTTTTATTTTTGCGTTAGAGCATTTAATTAATTGGTTACTGTTGGGGTGTGAAGGGGATTTTAAGCAATATAGTTAAAAAATAGTCCAGGAAAACATCTCCTACCCCACCTTTAATCATCTGCTTTTGTGGATGAGGGTTTTCTAAATCTGTGTTTCTTCTGTTGTTAGGTTAAAGGTTTTATTGCGAGTTTTCACTTAATGTCGTGTATTGTATAAACTGTTAAATCCTTTGAGGTAAATATGTGACATTGGGCTTTGGAGGCAAAATTGAGTTGTCTTGAAATTAAACCTGACTGTTTTTCTGTTTAGTATGTGCACTGACATCTGTGTTTTTGTTTTTCTTCCTTCAAGGTGACTCATTTTTCAATCGTTGTTACAGCGAAAGACTTTAATCCTGAGAAGTATGCGGCTCTTAGCAGAATACTCTGCAGGTACAGGGTGCTGCTTTAATAGTTAGTCCTGCACAAACACATCCCTCTCAACACAACAGAACAGATTCAGCTTATGTATTTTCTTTGTATTCAGGATGTACGTCAAACACGGCAGTCCGGTAAAAATGATGGAGGCGTACATCACCGTCCTCACCAAAGGCATCTGCCAGAGCGACGAGAACGGATCATTTCTAATCAAAGACTATGACGTCCGGAAGGCGTATTTGGCCGGTTCCGTCAAAGGTAACTTTGACCTGATGGTAGAGGGGTTGAAACTGACCCAATGTCCACTCTGGATTAATTTATGAACCCGATGAGTGAGTGAAGTGTAATCGATTACACTTACTTTTATTTTGTGATTTAATTGTCATTATAATTCCGCTACATGTAGCCTTTAAATGCCCAGAACATCAAACTAAACATGTTGGGTCCAAGTTCTTCCTGTTGTTCATAAATGCCGTCTTGGAAACAGAGCTGGGTTTACTTCAGATGTAGAAGCAGGTCTTTATTTTCTGCTCCGTCTCAGATGTGGTGTCTCAGTTCGGTATGGAGACCATCATCCTCTACACCGCCCTCATGCTGAAGAAGAGGATTGTGGTCCATCACCCTCGTATCGAAGCGCTGCTGGAGTTTACAAGGTTAAACATGACACTGATGATTGAGGTCATTTGGAACCCGGTGCAGGAGGTCCTTTCATCTTCCTCTGTGGTTTGTAGAGTTCTTCCGGCTCTGACGTGGCACAGGAAGGACTGGTCCATCCTGCATCCATATGTGCACCTGACTGAGACCGAACTGGAGGATTTAAGCAGATGCCCTGGTGAGGACGACTCCTGTTTATTTATGTAATTAACAGGAAACCTATGTGTCGACTCTCCGCCTTATGCTGGGTGATTAGATGCCATCTGTGCCGCCATCGCTCTCATCTCACGACGTGGGAGTGAATTATTTATCTCCCAATATGTTCCTGTTCTCCGCAGGGTACGTAGCAGGATTTGTCGACCCGGAGGTGAGCAACAGATCGGATCTGTTTGATGTGTACGTCAACCTTCCAGACGGTGCCATCACCGTGTCCCAGAGCGCCAAAGGTACAGAGAAAGGCTGTGTTTCTAAGGCCCAGTTCACACTGCAACGCTCAGGGGTGAAAACGGCAAAATACTTTTTCAGATGTGCCTTTTGTTTAGACGGCAACAGCGTTTTTCGGGGTTGAAAACGCACTTTTGCGTTTTCGGTTCAGGTCGTTGCCGTGTAAACGTAGCCTCAGACGGCTATTCTTCAGACGTATGTTCACTGTGTCACTGCAGAGGCCATGGTCATGGGGAAGCTGCACAAAGACATCGGTCATCTCATCGTCCAGTCGGCTGAGGACGCTGACCGGTCCGACAGTCAGGTTATTAAGGTAAGAACGCCCACACGGAGCTGCCTACGCCACCGCACACACACTGCATGTTAGAACAGCCTCATTTCTAACACATAGAGGTGTTTATGTGGGTTTTTAATCTGTCACAGATACAGAGAATTTTATGTGATATCACAACAATGAGAGCAGTGATGATACTTTACAACATGGATGTCAAACACATTTCCTTCAAGGTTCCACATTCAGACTATCGTGACCTGAAGTTGGTCAAACCAGTGAAATAACAGCATAATAACCGTTAAAGGATGAGAACTCTACATTATGAGAATATTTACATTTACAAACTATTCAAAAACCCCAAAGAAAAATAAACGCATTTTTAACAATATGATGCCTCAACTTATCCTTTATACATGTGCATTATAGATCAGATCTACAAAGACACAAAACAGTAACTTTGTAGAATTTTGTTAAAATTAAACTTACCTTTCTTTAGACACTTCCAGTCGTTCATATTTGTTCAGGTTATTCACGTTTTATTGTTAAAGGATAGTTTGTAAATGGAATTATTTTCATAATTTAATGTTTTTTGCTCTAAAATTAAAAAAAAATGCAGTTGTCATTATTTCTGTGCATAATTTAATATTTATTTATTACACATTAAACCAAGAAGAACCTTTGGAGTCATTATTTATAGGTTATTCTGTTGTTTTATTCAAGATCATATTGGTCTGAATGTGGAAGCTGAACTCAAACCAGTTGAAGGTTTTGACTGTTCATCTCCTCAATGTAGTGTTTTGTCCCAAGGGCCAGTTTTGGTCCACGGGCCACGTGTTTGACACCTCTGCTTTACAACAAGGGGACAAATCATTGACTAAAGCTGACATTGTGGGGTTGAAAATAATGTTTAAACCAAACCCAATCACCCTGTGTGCTGCTGTGAGTGTGAAGGCTGTGGTTTTATTATAATTAACAGGACATTTCAGTGAAGACCAAAGAGATTCTGTCCAACCTGGTCTCTTTGGCCAACGAGTGCGACGACTCCAAGCTCACGCTGGACGCCTTAAAGCAGCACCATTTCCCTCCTGCCACGGAGAACTTCCTGTATCATTTGGCGGCTGCCGAGCAGCTCTTACGGATATGAACCGGTCTGCGTGCGCGGTTCTACCGTTGTACTGGCCCGTCTGATCGGTAGAACGCCGTCACAGTGCAGAGACTTTAGAGCTTTAGCCGTTCACTGCGCTGATAATTTACAGTTCGACTCAGAGTTTGTACTAATATCACAATGTTTTATGTTGGCAGATTAATATTGGCTCTTGAGAAGAAATGACAGTTAATGTCTTTTTATAAATCCAATAAAATATAGATTTAGTGAAAATAAGCGACACAATCCATAGGTGTGCGCTGCCCAGCGTTGGCATCACATGAAACTGGGCTCATATGACACTGTGAAACATGTGGAAACAGTTTATAATATTAAGACGACAGAGACTGCGTTGTTGTGGTTATTAGATCACAGCTGCAGGAGACGTCGCACAACATGTGGTTTATTATCATTTTTGTAACAATGACACATTTTTGTATTTTACTAATGATCTGCACACGACTTGAATCCAGGCCGTCGGTGTTGTGACGTGGAGATGTTATTGACCGTTTTGGGTAGAAGCACTTCCTCATCAGATGCTTCCGTTCATACGTCGAGTCTTTCTGCTTCATGTGTTTAACGTCCAGGTTCAGTTTTTTTTATTGTGTATCGTTAACGTTCAACGCCCAGGCTTCAGCTTTTAAATACATTCTCATCCACGTTGCCAAAAAGATGGTTCTGTGCCTCAGTATTAGACATGATCCTTACAGTCGCAGAAAAAATTATTCGACCATCAGAAGTCCTCAAAAACACTGGTTCTTCAGTCCAGTCCTAACTCCTGTGTGGATCATGTGACTAAAACAGACAGAACAATGACATAGATACTGATGGAAGAACTGAAGGGATTTGGGTTTTTATCCAGAAAACATGTTGAATGGATAG
>JAPTYQ010000008.1:5342547-5367783 GCA_029814465.1 Ostorhinchus cyanosoma
TCATCTTTTCATGGTCATCAGATATGAACCATTTGGACGTTCAGAGGCTCCGTAGTTACCGTGGAAACACCGTCATCCTCTACTCATTCACCAGTAAAACCCATGGAGTTGGATCAATGACAGTGGATGGAAGTACTTGTTTTTATGTTCAGTTAATCATGTATTTTTCTGGGGGAAAAAAAATCACTTTTCTATTGTCTCTGTTTCTGATATAATAACCTTTCACTTTAATCAGATCTTTTATGAACATCTATATGATCGGTAAAATAAATACTGCTGTTCACTGAAAAACAATAAAAATACAGAGGATAAGGTCATAATAAATGGTGCTAAATCACTTAAGAAAAGTTAAATAAGGAGAAAAAAATTATTTTGGAACAGCCACAAAATTAGCAGTGGGTCTTTCTGGGTTAAAGAAAAGGCCCCTTCACAGACATTCTGCCCTCTCTGGAGTCTGTGGACCATGGTGATGTGAGCCAGACTTGGAATTAGCGCTCTGTAGGTTCTTCTTGTAGAACTTCTTCATTGATGATTTTACTGTGAGTGATGTACAGATTTACGTATGAATGTGAACAGATGGGTGTAGGTATAAACTCTGAACATAGACTGAGTAGGTAGATAAATGAAAGGAAACAGAGCCATACGAGGGTGGGGGGTGGGATGGGGTGTTTGTTTTGTCTGTCATTTCCCCGCCCCCCCCGAGGGGGAGGGAGGCGAGGGGATTGTTTTTTTGTTTGCTTTTCAGCAACTTTATGCAAAAAACTATTGGACCAATTTCCATGAAACTTTCAGGAAAGGTGCGAGGTGGTCCAGAATAGATTCCATTAAATTTTGGTGAATGTAGGTCAAAGGTCAAGGTCACCAAAAATGTGTTTTTGCAATGATAAGAGATAGATCACTATAAAAAACTGTAGATGTTTGTTAAATATTATGAGCATCCTGTAAAAGCTTCCGTTAATAAAAACAAATCTTAAAAAAAAAACAGAAAGAAAAGGCTCTCTAAGTATCCGTAGAGGACACTACAACATGTCATTTCAGCCAAACAGTCAAAGGCGTTACTCACTCTGTGTACAAATCTTCCACCATAGCGACAATAATCACGATGAGGGAGACGGAGAAGATCTGGCAGCCGGAGCCGATGAGCGAGGAGAAGATCAGCGGATGGCTCGACGGCCGAAACACGTCCCCGTGGACCTGTTTCCACCCGTATTCGTCTCCCAGGTCTCGGTCCTGTTGGTGCAAGATGATGAAGCAGTGATGAGGATGAAGCTTCATGAAAAAGGCCCTGGTTTGATAAAACTGAAATGACAGTGAAGCAGCTCTGCTTTGAATCAAATGAGGCTAAATCAGTGACGTTACCATGTCATCCATTTCCTCCTCTTTACTGTATCTGGCGTAATCCTTTCTTAGCGTTCTCATCAAAATCATGGACACCAGACCCACCAGGAAGATAACCATCATGAAGGAGTTGAAGATGGAGAACCAGTGAATCTGCAGGAGGAAACAAGACGGTTATTCTGGACAGAGCATCTTCCAAAATGTATTTATGAAACACATTTTAACCTCCTGAGACCCAGCATTCGTCCTCTGTAGCAGAAAAGACTTTCCTTAAAAAATAAATATGCTGTCCACTGCAAATAACATTCCATTAAAAAATGTTAAAAATGCATCTGGAAAAAAGAAAAATGTTGATTCATGGCATTTCCAATCAAGGCAATTAATTAATGAAAATGAACCTAAACTTAGACTTTCCTGGGTCTCAGAGGTTCAAACAACAGGTGGAAAAAAGGGCTGTACACAAACCAATAAAATACAATATATTAAACCAATAAAATATTTGAAAAGAAATGCATAAAAGACAGGGTAGAACCATCACAGAGCGTGTCCTCTATTTATTTCAGATTTTAAGTGCTGCTTATAGGACAGCCATGACAAGAAAGTGGCTAAAACTAGAAAAACCTACAGTGGAGGAGCGGATTGACACCATTTATGACATTTTTAACATGGAAAGAATTACTTTTGCAATAAGACAAAACAACACGGTCTATTTTTGAAAAGATGGATGTTCCACCATCATTTATCTACAGCCATGTCTTATGTCCATTTCACCCCTTTTTCCTTTTTTACCCTTTTGTATCAATGTTTTTTTGGCTTTGGAGTTTAGTTCTTAATGCTGTATTGTATAAATGACATCTTTAGTATCGCTGCGGGACGACCTATGATACTTATCTGTATCATCTGTGGAGTCACGGACGTGTCGCTGTGAGATTCAACTGTAATTTTCAGATTAATGGATAAAAATGTTGAATTATTATGCGAATAAACACGTCAACTAGAGCTGCATAATATATCGTTTGAGCACCGTCATCGCAATGTACGTGTGCACAATAGTCACACCACAGGTCCAGCGATGTAGGAGGTAAATGAACTCAATATGTTCTCATTTATTTCCACCTGGGTACCTGACGCACTCTGCACACAGCCATCCACCAATCACAATCCTTCTTAATCAGTTTGCTGAGGTAGACCACGCCCCCCACACAGGGAGTGAGTCGCTGGTAACAGCATTGAAAAATGAGCAACGAACAAGAGAAAAATCACGAAAAACATAGACTTGGTGCCAAAAAGAAGAGCAACGTCATTTAAGTCGAATTATTTCAGCTCCAAAAGGATGAAACTGAAACACGTTCTGTCGACAAAACAAGAGGAAACAACTCATTTTTTAGACCATTTACGTCGGCGCCACACAACTATTACATCCTCCTGAGTAGTTTTTCATATCTCACTATGTATCGCAGGTTTGAAAAACAAAAAAATCACAATGCCAATTTTTTCTAATATCATGCAGCCTTAATGTGAACCATGAATAATCCTAATAAAAAAGAACTGGAAAAAAAGACAGGGTAAAACAGTACAAAGTGATACATTTAGTAACAACTGTTGCTAAAAAATAAGTGTGTCTAAAAGAACCACTATTATCAAAACAGAATTTCCTTTAAAAAGAGGTTTAATTCTATAAAAACTGTTGTGTTTCTATGCATCAGTTTCAAAACTCAGAAACAACACCTCCAAATCCACTCCTCGCTGCCAGAGGCACAGACTCAGTGAACCAGTCGGGGTTAGAAACCAACCGTTCCCCACTGAACGCAGCACTTTGGATTCTGAATTTCAGATTTTACTTTTATAAAAGACTACACATTCCTACAGAAGTGAAACAGAGTTCACAGCAATTCAACACACCTTTGCATGATGTTTTCTAACAGTTTAGTTTCAGTGTTTTATTTGGAGTAAATGAACTATGACTTTATGTTCATCTCATACGTCCTCCCTCATGTGCGTTCAATGCCTTTTAATTCAGACATTTCTCAACATTATGGGGAAAAGAGTGCATCTTGAATACAACGGCATAAACAGTGGTGTGCAAAGGTTCCTGTTCCAACATTCTGTTTGTCAGTTTAACCCTTTATCAGGCAAGTGACTAGTTTTAGTAATTTCCACAAATATTAAACATGGGGCCAATCCTGTGCCTCAGTGAGGTCAAGAACAATGCTGGACTTTATAACACTATACTGTGATTCAGAAATTTTATAGAAATTTTGAAGCTATAAATAGTGATATGAGCAATTTTTGTCAGTTATAGCAGTTGTTTTATAGCATTTGTTCACTTTTTATGAAGTGTTTGGTCCGATGGTTCAAGACAAGAGGAGGTAGATGAGGATGTCCACTAACACACTAAAGCCTGTCGCACACTAGAGCTCTCAGCTGAACAGAAACTCATTCGAGACCGTTAGCGCAGCAGAGCGCTCGCTGTGTGCGCCTCATTTTCGGTGAGTTTTCTGCCTCGTGAGGCCTTGAGGTGAAAATCAAACACATTTGATATTTTTTGCCTCGCAAGGTCAAAAACTCACGGTGTGCACGTTCGTTGAGCTGTCTGCTGAGGACAGGAATTCAGGTGACCAATCAAAACGCGTCCTCTGCTCACGTGCTTTTGAGATGGCAGCCCCCAGTGAAGTAGTCAGTGAATATGTTTTGGAAGACAGATTGGTCCAAATGTGGCCACACTATACCTGTTTATATGATGTCAGCTCAACAAAAGGAGGAGCAGCATTTCCTACATTTCTGTGTCTGTCTCCATTTCATTCATTCTTCGTTTGTGATGACTCTCATAGAAACTTCTCCGTCATTGATTCACTAGTCCAGGGCTATTCCTCCACCAATCAGATTGGTCCGACTGAACGACTGGCGACGGCATTAACGACGGCCGATCACACGGAACAACACACAGACTCTTGTCGCCAGACTACCCAACAATGTCCAACCACCAAAAATCGGGTTGGTGCGTCTTCACCTTCAGACTTTTTTCACAGTATTACACATTCAGTTAATCCAACCTCTGCAGTGGGTGCTACCCCACAGCATCTCTGCTAAATATCTGTATCAGACTATGTGGAAAACCCTCTGTCACAATACAACACAAACTGGGCAGCAGGACCAGCATATTCTCATGGTGGCAGTAATGCACCCTTTAATTGGTTTTTGTACCACCACAGAAAAAGAGTGAAAACAGGAGGAAGAACGTGACACTGCAAATACAGCGCAGGACGAGGCAGGGTTTGACTCAAATAAAAGATGACAATGATCTAATGAAGCTGAGTGTGGTTCTTTTATTAGACTATTAGGAACCTTTACGGTAACTGTTCAGAATGTTCACCTCTGCAACACCATTGTGTCGTTTTACACAAAGCCACTTGGTGTTCTGAGCTGCAATGATAAAGCACAGAACACTTAAGCATTCAACTCACCCTGTGTTGAAAGAAAGATGGATCGAGGTACTTGTCAAATCGGTCCTCAAACTTAACATCAGACCTCTTCCATTTCACCTGCAAAAAGGAAAAGGTGTTTATTTTATGTTTTCATTATATAATGTTTACACCTTCCTGCTCCCACTTGATTCTCAGTCATCTGGTCTTGAAATGAGCAGGAGGCGTTTACAGAAGACAGATTAGACGAGCCGTCGCACTCACAGAATAAGACATTCCGATTCTCGTGTTTGGTATAAGTCTGACTTTGCCTTCGCTGGTCAGATTCACGTCAACAATCCTGTTGCCATTGAAGCCGATCTCCAATTTCTTGTAGGTCCACAGGTAATGATCTTCTCCGTTTTCATCAGCTTCGCCAACAATACCTGAAAAAAACAGCACGACAGAGCCTTTAGGCGTTTCTTAATGTCAAAGTTGGGCCTGTTAGCCACTGCACAACAATAAAAACCAATTCCTCCTGTACCTGCTCTGCATATTAACCTGAGAAACTGAGCTTAATATAGAAATGAAATATCATTCACCTCATGGCAACACACAGTGAAGCACAAGACAAGGTTTTAAGATGTCTTCTAGAAATGTCTTCCACAAAGATCCAAATATGCTTCAGTGTGATCCCACCATTTCTGATCAGAGCATTCGTGACAGGTAGGCATATATACTCGACTTCTAAGAAAAACACACACCATCATTGCTGACAAATAAATCTTGGCAGGATACGTGTTTTTAAAGATGGTGTGAATGACATGAGTTGAAACTAATTTAAGATAAATGTAATAGAATGTGGTTAGAGAGTGAGTACAAAGCACATCTGGACTGTTTCTCACACACTGGTTTAATTACCATTCTGGCACGAGGTCGAAGTCCACTTTTACTTATTGTAATTAAACCCTCAATGTGCTACATACAACGTGGGACTTGTTTGACTAGTGCCCCACCCACAATCCACGCCATAAGCAGCAGTGACTTTAGGTTTGAGCAAATGAAGGAGTGGCATGCATGTCCAGGATGTCATCTGCTAAAAGCCTGTTAGTCTGTCAGTCGTAAGAAGTGTTCGTGCTGACAGTGACTCATTAATATCCTGCTTAACGTGGAGTAACAATGGAGCGCACTACCCGTGTGTTAAAGCTGCGAATGACAAAGTTCAAGGTCTGATTTCAGAGATCATGTATCAACAGCATGAATGTAACTGAATATATACAACATGTCATGACAAAAAGAGACAACCAGAGTTCAGTAATGTTTGACAGAATCTGAACCAAAGATCAGAAGATGGTGAAGGCTCTCAGTAAGTCACATGATACAAGACAAAGTGCATTGTTACACCTTCAGGAGGATGTACGTAAGGTTATACAAAACTGGTTTAACTTCTCCAACATTAAGATTAACACACTAGACATCTGCCTCACTGACTCGAATAAGCAAATACTCAGGTCAAACAGGCTGAGTGTGAAGCCATGACAGTGCTCCTTCAGGCTACAGCCAGTCCAATTCGAGACTTTAAGATCATTATGAACATAATTTAAGAACTTTTCCATGTTCATAAAGGCAGAATAACTGTAAAGGGGCACTAAATGCATTGGTCTCGTCAGATTGTGTTGACCTTGCTCTGGCTTATATTAGATCATTATCACATTATTATACTAAAGCTGGGCGTGCGCCAATAAATGACTGGACTGCACAGTTTGTGTTTCAGTTTGGAGTTTTGTCACAGCCCAATCAAGCAATATTTTTCCCCAAAATACATTTAAAAGCAAGAGACTTAATGGAAATTAGAGCTGGGCAATATCGAAAAAAAATCATATAACACTGATTTTTTTCATATCAGACGATATCGATATGTATCATGATATAAATCAAATCACTATTTTTATGAAGCTTACATTTTCCATTACTAATAAGTTAGTTGTGAAGACATCAGAAGGTTATTTTTGATTTAAATATGATTTATTTCCTGTCAGAAGTTGAACATGGCAGATGTGCTTGAAGAACATTACACATTCAACTGTTTCAGATTAAAAAAAAAAGGGCATAAATTTAAAGCTAAACTAAAAGTCTGACCAGCAAGAAAAAGCTTTAAAGTTTTAAAAGAGAACACAAACAAAACAGGCCATTATTACCATACAATACCAGGGGTATATACGTGGGGATGTGTTCCATAACTGCCATAACTGGTGCAAACCGAACATGAAACTTAACATGCTTTGAAGTCCAACTCCCGAGTCCTATGCTGCACCCTACTTTCAGTAAGGCAGTCGTCTGAGTTCTCGGTCATATTTTCTCCTGTTGAACACTCATTACCTCCCACTGCAGCCCAAACATTAGTGTTTGTGCTGCGCCTGCTCTTTCGACTGTGCTGTGGGCGTCAACCTAACTTACTGTGTGTTTGGTTCGGTGTGGCGCTACTTAATTATGATTGGCTGTTTTCACATCTGCCAAAACATGGACAAATTAATTCTAGTGAAATTGTATCAAGCATGTCTCATTTCTATCAAGAAAAAGTTAGATCGCGATATAAATCATTAGACAATTGTAAGACAATACATTCTGAAGATGCCTCAAAATTATAACTCCTGGATGTTAGGGTTTCAAAAAACCTACAGAACCACTTTCAAAGTCAGTTCTAACTCTATTTAGACCAAAACAACACATATTTAAAGAAAAGCATCACTCACCCCAGATTGGCAGGTCATCTATGTACATTTGGTACCAGTAGTGATTCTTTATAGCATAGACAAAGGCATCCCGCTTCGCTTTGTCCAGGTCTATTTCACAGTACGTTGTCTGCATCACTTCATCTACAGGTGTCAGAGAAAGGCATTATCTTTATTAGATATGACAGAATATAATACATCCAAAGCTTCATATTCAACCCTTCATTTACCCTCATTACTTCATGTGTGCTGAGCAGGTGAAAGACAGTGTTAACAGTTAGATACCTTTGAACTTTATGTCGAGGCCGCTGAATTCCAGCTCCACTCCCTGCAGAGCCTCTCCAAGAGTCTCATGGTAATGACTGATGGTCTTCTTCGAGCCCGCGCAGAACGGCAAAGAGAAATACTTGTACGTCTCCTGACGGTTGTGGTAAGGCCCCACTGTGTTCATCCATAAAACTACCTCCTCCTTATCTTTGTACTGAAAAAAGGAGAAGATTTCTTATTGTGAAGCCCTGGAATGCAACACTGGTTCTGCTTGTCCTGCTGGTTTCATACAGTAGTTACCCGATATTCCAGCAAAATAAGGCAAACCTCCTCAAATGCATGTTCATACTCAAACTAGTGACGCAACGCTGCAGCATTTCAAAGAAAATCATGATAACATTTCAACTGAATCTGATTAGCACAGAGAGCAGTATGACATTCAGAGTTATGCAAAAAATATGAAAATACATCCTGGTGGAATATATATTCAGATCCTTAAGACAAGAATAGCATCCTGTGAGAATACACCACTAAATGTAAAAGTGCAACATTGGAAAGTGTGTAAGTATCATCAGCAATAAGGAAACAAGTGGAGTTAATAATCCTGAGATGACATTGTCCCTGTGCAGTAAACAGTTGCTCTCAGTGTTAAAGTTTTGACATTTTACACTAATGTTCTGAGTTCATGTTACTTCTGCATTCATGAGTATGCTGTAGTTAACTATTGAGAACTCTGGACTAAATTTTGCCACTTTATTTACTCTTGGCTTATTTTCTATCCAAGATTGTCATACAGTACATTTCTAGTATTGTTTTCCAGGGTTTTTGACTCTGCATTACAATATTTATAAGACAAAAAACAGCAGCCACATAGTTCACCTCACACTAAGATTTCAACAAGAAATGAATCTATTATGTTCCCAATGTAACCCTTCATAGTTTTATGTGCTATTACTATCAGAAAATGTTCAACTACTATACACTGTAAAGAAGGATTTGAACATGAAGAAACCCAACTATAACCGTAAACGACAGCAGAATGTGGCAGGGAACTGTGCAGATATATTTTCCCTTTTCAATTGCTTTAGGAGCTGCAGTAGTGCCATAAGACCAGGTGAAACAACTGTTTTCATGAGCACAAATAAACGGTTCTGGTTCCAGCTTTGTACCTTCCAAGGTGGTTTTTTAAGCGCAGGTTTAACTTTCAGAATGGCCCCCGAGGGAACACATAACCCTTCAGTTTACCACCAACATTCAGTATCTAGAAATGAGAGGATTCGTAGCCATCACTGGAGACGAAGATGATGAAAAACTGTGATTTGAAGAGTAACTAGAACTGTCAGACAAATGCAGAGGACAAATGTCTTAAATTTGCCTCTGAACTGTAATGGAAAAGGAATGTGAACCTGATGGAAGGAGAACAAGTCCCTCAGAGAAGTTTAGCAGAAGGAATTAGTTCTACTCATCACTAAAAAACAGCCAAGGAAGTCAACTTTAACACTATATCTGCCTCATTACATGTACCCACAGCATGCAGACAGTGCTTACTATGTGTGGTATATGTGTTGTGTACAGCGCAACTGAGGTCATGTCTAAATCAACCAGCTGTACTTAGTTACTGTAATTGTGAATGAAGATGCAAAAACAGATGAAACACCAGGAGGCCTTAAACCGGTGTTTCAACATATTCTAACATTGACTCGCTGGACAATTATCCCATCTAGAAAATTGTGTTTTGGAAAAATAGCTCATATGCTAAGACTCTACTTGAAAATATGACAGTGTTTTTCATTTTAGTAGACGTTAGCTAGCATAACTTGAGTGTAGTACCGCCGGTGCTCAAGACAAGACTGGATGGTAGACATGCTAACATGCTAGCAGGCAGCCGTTAGCCATAAGCACTTAGGCCGATAAGTGGTGACAGGTTAGCTAGCTAATTGTATCCATATCTGTGTGATAAATCTCATAGTACCGATAATTAACCACCCAGGCCCGGCCTTCTGCACTCTGTCATGTCTCCTGGTTCTTGTGAGCTGCTAGCCATCGCAGCTACATTCAGCTAGCAGGGTCCACAGAGCACAAACGTCCATTATTTTCAAGGCTCCCCCTTTTCTATCGGCCTCTGTAAACGCCGTCTTACCGTGTGTTCGTGTTCGTCTGCGTGGACAGGTAATAAAGAGCCGACTACAGCGAGAAACGCCGCCGCTGCCACCTTCCACCTGGACGATCCCATTATTATCGGAAAAAGTGAGCAGAAAGATTGGGGATGTTAGCTTTGTAGGGCTATCCCACCTTCTTCCTGGTTGTATGACAGAGGCAATTTTTAGGGATGCTCGTGTACGCATATGGCGTAAGCGTTTCAGGATTGCTCACCACACTAGCTCCTGATTGGCCAATTTGTATCACGTGGCTCTCTCTCTCCAATCATAGCCTAAAGCGGGGGATTAAGCGGTGAGTAAAGAAACTGTGTCGGCGGCTCGTCCGCAACCTTCAGCCACGTCATCCGACTGCCAAGGCTAGAGCTTCACCTTTGACAGAGCTGCTGCATGAAACACGAAGCCGGGCTGTTCTGTCTGCCCAAGCCTCCGACAAAAAGTCACTTTTCTTCAATTGTTGTATCACAAACACGGCGGCTTCAGGTGTCACCTGATCTGTTTCCTTTCTCTTGGTTCCATCCTGAGCTGCAGACAGAGGTACTTTGGAAAACACTTCTATTGTTGACGAATGGGATCCAGGACAACACACTGAGAGACAGTCAACTATGAATGCATCAGGTTGGAAGACGTTTCCTTCTCAGATTCAGAAGTGCCCGGTCACCTATAAGAATGCAGAAGAAGTGGATTTTGCACATTTTATTTCTTAACACATAAATAAAACTCCTAACACACTTATTTCTAAATTCAATATTAATGTTAAAATAGTTTGCAGTTTGTGATTTGTACTCTATTGCCTTTTGTCCACTTTTATTGTTGCTCTTTATACACTCTCTGTTGGTCTTTATTTTTTTCATTTTGCTGTTTCTTGCTGTAAAAATAAACTGTGGCACAAATAAAGTATTATCTGTACACTCCTGAACCAGAGAAAGGTCACATGATCACTGCACCACAGGCTAGGTTTTCACATGAATGTTGGTTGTCTTTGTTGTGGTTTTGGTTGTATCTTGGGCTTATCTTATAATTATTTGAGCCAAATTTCTGTTTTTGTGGACAATAAAGTTCTATCTTATCTTATCTTATCTTATCTTATCTTATCTTATCTTATCTTATCTTATCTTAAACTTATTTTGCATTCAATTGTAGTCAACATTGTCTTAAACTACTATATATGAGTTATACTGTATTATCAACCTACCCTATTTATGCATTTTTAATCCACTTTTTTAACAATACAAGGATGCAAATATTCTGTATAAATCAATTTAAAACAGATGTATAGGAAAACGAACAAACCAAATTAATATATAAAACTTAGAAATAGGCTTAAAAATAAGTAATGTAATTAAACACAGTAAAGTTGAGACCAAAAGTTTTTCCAGTGAAACCAATTGATTCTTTGCTTAAATGTAAAAACATTCATAAAATGCTTTTAATTGTTCTTCATTGTACCTCAGAAAATGATAAAAGGAGCAGCAAAGTCTGCAAAAGCAGCACTTGTGTCACTGTGACATGTGACTTTTAAAAATAGAAAATCAACACAGCAGTTAACTTACACTTGGAATCGAATTTTTTGAAATTGTTTTCCATTTCAGATGTTATTGTGATTTTAATTTAAATACAGCAGATTTCCTTACTTCATTTGTAACATAATATTCTGCGTCTTCCAGATGTTAGCCTCAAATTTGCACACAAGAAAAAAGGTGTTTCATCAGTTTGACAGTGATAACATTATAATGAACCAGTTTCATTTTTAAAAGGCGTTTAGATTTTTTTCTCAATGCATTGACCAAACATGAATGTGAGATTTTTCTTCAGTGAGTTTAGTTTTAGATAGATTGACTGTAAATTCATGGTTCAGAAATGTCATAATATCCACAGACGTCGTCACTGGAGTCCAACCAGTTGAAAACTTATGGGAGATTTTTCATCATGTGTCAAACAGAGCTCTCCTTTTCCATCATCAAACACAAAATATCTCAAAAATGTTTTCAGTAGAGTTCACAGACGTGTAGGATCACTGCTGAGCAGCAGTGAAGCTCGAGGCATGAGGTGAAAAACACATCACAGAGACACTTTTTCTCTCATTTCTCACCTCAGGCTTTATGTTAATTTTAGTTCTTACTGTAACTGAACTAGAGATTATAAAGAGAAATTTGCTAAATTAATGGCATCTGCTGACAAACCATAAATATATACACACAAGGTTCTAAATCAACAGCAAATTAAATGATACAGTTGAATATTCTCCAAAAGGAAAAACTGCATGAAAGGTTTTTTGACACAGACAAATCATACCAGTTTAGTGGAAGCAGATTTGAACTGTTAACACATCGCTGTGGATATTTGACTCAACACCTGTCATAAATCTCATAAGATAGAGCACAGTGTTTGACTTTAGATAAGTTTTACTCATGCAAAAAGTAACTGAAATAAGCCTCTATTGTGAGTGTAACCCTTTAACCCATGAGACATTATTCCAGGTGAAGGTGCTGCTGTGGATCTGCATCGGTTTCAGGTTCATTAAAGCTGCTGTATGTGCTTGTGTTCCTTTTCTTCAGTGGTTTTGTTTTACTTTAGGTGATTAAATCTTGATGAGATATTTTGACTAGAAATGAGAAGCAGTTACATGGTTGAAACTCCCAAAAAACATAGTAAAAAAAAAAAAAAAATCACCACAATACTGCAAACAACAGTAAAAACAAAAAAAACAAGGAAAACTGTAAAAAAAAAAAAAAAAAAAAGAGGAAAAAAAGAGGAAAAAAAGAAGCCCAAACAGTCTATTTTTACAGCCAGTTGGTCTCCCTTAGATGCTCAGATGTCTATGGAAAGTGCAAGGTCTATTCTCTAAGCACACTTTGAAATTTTTCCTATTGAGCAAATGGTTGAATTTTGATGAATATTTAAAATAAACAGAACGCTCACCACAGACACGTCAGGGATTAAAGGGTTAAGATGTGATGTTACTAATTTTTATTTTGCAGAATTAAAAATGGATTAAAATGTTTAACAGTGACAAAATGTAAGGAAAGACATGACATGATTTCACAGCTTTAAATGTATTTATTAAAATGTATATGCAATGACAGAGACATTAGTAAAAACTATCAGAGCTCGGTCTATATTCAGCCTCTCAGAGGTATTTATGAATTCTGTTGTCTTAAACCCAGACTTGAGGACAGAGGAAGTCTGCGACAGCAGATGTTCCACAGCTGTTCTCATGGCTCTATTTTGAGACCAGACCCACTGAGGATCCAGTGTAACAGACACTATTTTCACCACATGACGATGTCCAGTAGAGGGCACTGCTCTGACAACAACTCAATATCTGCATATTAGAGGCAGATGTTCCAAAATGAATGAACACTGAAAATCACTGTTTAATAGTTTTTTCTTATGTGGAGAAACCACTTGAAATTAAAGCATTTCTTTCTATTTCTTCTTCACAGTAGAAATTAAATGGCCAAAAATAAGAATATATGAAGCCAGTTAATGTTAAAATATGAGACAGGTAGTTGCAGTTGAATCTTGAGTTGATTTCTGCTTAAAGAGCTTTAGAAATTATTATGAGTCTTGGGTTCAGACTGTATTTTCTTCTGGAGGCGCTAATAAACCAACTCCTTTACATAAAGAAGAAAAATGTCTGTCTTCCCATCAGTATCATCTCTCAGTGAACTTAAAAATGACCCTGGATGTGTCCTAATGTTATATACAGTACTGTGCAAAAGCGTTATTCCACTTTTATTTTTCAGGTGTTTGTATGTGTGTATGTATTTATGTCCATAGCCTTAAAAGACGCACAAAATACAGAACTGAAAGAGTTCTAAAGGTTAGAGTCACTTTTTACTGTGACCTCTGACCTCATGGCGAGAAGCAGCACAAACAATGGTATAAAACAGAAGATGAATGACATACAAGTTTCATAGTGTCTGAACAAAAGGGTTAAAGACATGTTAAATGCAAAGGAAGTCACACTAAATACAACACTTTGGTTTATAGAAGCTGGTTTTACCCTCAGACTTTAGTTTTTCCTGCTGTACATATTTCACATACATCCAGACTGGACCTAAATACAGAGACCAGTGCATACGTGTGGACATTAGAGCTTTTTGGACTAGGACTTAATGAACACAGGGAATGTCTTTGCTCCTCTTCTGCAAAAATCCACAAATTCTCTTCCAACACGTTCTGACTACATTCATACATTTTTCATTATCATATTGTGTGATTCTTATTATAAATTGTTATATTATTTTACCGCTAAAGAATAAACCTGAAGGGCTGAATGTCTGATCATTTGCTGTGAAGTTGTGTTTTTCATTCTCTGTATCTTTTAATCCCTACGTAGATGTAATAAAAACATCTACAAATGTCAGTTCAGATGTAAAGCAGCTCCTTCAGTCGCAGACAGAAGCACCATCGCAGGTTCTTCATCCAGCGCTATCAGAAAACACAACAGTGTAGCTCTGCTGTGTTTGTCTTTCATCTGAACTGTTCTGACATACTGCAGTTCCACCGCTATGTAAATGTGTATGCAGCCTGTAGAGTTTTATTACTTGCTACTATTATTTTTGTATGGTTTGTATTTGGCACCATCTTTATGCATGCACATTTTTCTAGCATTTTAATCCTTTGCTGAATCAAACAGTCAGTTTCTCGATTGTGGGATCAATAGAATCTCATTGAATCTTAATGTGTGAGTGAATGGTTTATTTTTGGTTTGTACATTAATCACCGCACACAGTACAACAACCACAATGAACACAAAAAAAGAATGGGCTGGAAGCAAAAGCTTATTTTTTGTATTAATGTGTGTATTTGTTTGGAAATTCTAACTGTCATTGAGTTTCTTGACAGTGATTTAGTTTTATTTTCAAAGCGTTGGATAATTAAATGATCAGTGAAAGCATCCAGGATGAGTCTGTGAAATCATGTGAAAAAGTGTTGCTAAAGAACCACAATGAAATAGTTGGGTTCTGGCATTGTTTTTTTTCCTCGAATATTCTGCAGCAGGAGCCTGCTTCTCATCGCCGGCAGTAAGTCAGACCTGTTCCAGGTGCATGTTGGGCTCTGTAGGGCTTCGGTCCTGTTCATAATTTTTCTGGCCAGAATCTGTAGGTGCAGCCAGGGGCCAGAGGGCTCCGGTTTGGGGACCACAGGATTTCACCTCTGTTGTCCTCATGGAACCTGGACCTTCAGCGTGCACTGGGGCGGTTTGCAGCCGAGTGTGAAGCCAGTGGGAGGAGGATCAGCACCTCCAAATCCAAGGCCATGGTTCTCCACTGGATGAAGGTGGTCTGCTCGCTCCGGGTCCACGGGGAGGCCTTACCCCAAGTGGAGGACTAGAGGAGTTCAAGTACCTCGGGGTCTTGTTCAGGAGTGAGGGAGGATGGAGAGTCAGATTGACAGGTGGATCCATGCAGCGTCTGCAGCGATGCAGACGTATCGGTCTGTTGTGGTGAAGAAGGAGCTGAGCCGAACAGAGAAGGTCTAGATTTACCGGTCCATCTACATTCCTACTGTCATCTGTGGTCAAGAGCTTTGGGTCAGAACCAAAAGGACAAGACCCTGGATACAAGTGGCCGAAATGAGTTTCCTCCGCAGGGTGGCTGGGCGCACCCTGAGGGGCAGGGGGAGGAGCTCAGAGTAGAGCTGCTGCTCCTCCACATCCAGAGGCGCCAGCGGAGGCGGATCAGACATTGTTTCAGATGCCTCCTGGACGCCTCCCTGGGGAGGTGTTCTGGACATGTCCTACCAGGAGGAGGCCTCAGGGAAGACCTAGGACACACTGGGGAGACTCTGTCTGTGGGCAGGACTGGGAACGGCTTAGGGTCCAGAAGAGCTGGAGGAGGAGTCTGTGAGAGGGAAGTCTGGGCATCCCTGCTTAGACTGTTGCCTCCACGACCCGACCCCGGATAACAGGAAGAAGGAGGATGGATGGATGATATTCTGTAGTGTCCCATTTAAATGTGCCATTTCTCTTTGCCTTTTGTTCACCTTTATATTTTATTCCTACTTATGTTTGAAATAAAGCTTATCATCATCATCATGTTAAGCCTGAGTGTCAAACACCAAACAACGAAAGTGGAAAAATCACCACTATAGCAATATGATCAAGAACGAATAATATAATTATCTGCACATGAAGATGATTTGGCTGCAGCTTGTGCCTGAGGTTTGGTGAGACTCTTCTGCGTTACTTGTCTTTTCCACGTAACAGCGAATCCACAAAATTCCTGTAGAGGAGACGTGCAGAAATAGAACACAAAACTGAGCAAACATTCATTTTTCCAGCAGAAATATCATCCCTTTGAGTGAAACGTTGATTACGTTAAGATGGCGGGCAGGCGGGGGTCTCTCTGTAAGCCGTTGTGCAGATATCCCAGAGAAGCCTCGAACATGACCAGCTTCACCCGCTCTGCACTCTGGTAACTGACTGCGATGTCGTGCATCTGGAAAAGAAAAACAAAGCCATTTGAAAATGTGGAAGCAGAAAAAAATGGTTGATTAGGTCACAGAGTTAGAATACCTGCTCACAGACGTGGGGGGGGACAATGTGATCGGCCTCTGAATGTAGGAAGAGGATTGGGCTTTTCATTTTCTTCAAACTGCAGAAAAACAAATGCTTTATTAGTTCAAACACTATCGTGAATGAATATTTGTGAATGAATATGCATATTTTAATTTAAACGTACTTCTCTTCAGTGGGAAAAACCACTTCGTTTGCAGCCCATGGCTCTGGAAACAAGTACCCCTGTCCTGGAAACCTCCAATAATACTTTAAAAGAAAAAAAAAGCACAAGATGATGTGTATGATGATAGTAACATTTGACGTAAATGAATTCAGGTCCACAAGTATTTGAAAAGTGATACAATTTTTGTAATTTTTGTCATGGAAGATAATCAGCAGTCTGGACACAAATCTGAAGCAAAAACACAAAAGTCACTGAATTGTGGTAAAAAGCAGATAAACCGTTACATATGCAAGAATATATGAGACCATAGGCCGCACTCGTCCAAAGCCTCGGCCTCTGCGTTCTGTTTTCACAGAGAAATGACACTGGAAAAAGTCCAAATCTTACCAAGAGAATTTTCACTTGTTCCATTGAATTAAGGAAAAAAATCTGCCAATGGAACAAATGAAAATTATCTTGATAAAATTTCTTGAAATCAAATTTTCCAGATCTATTGTCTATAAATCAGTTCTTATATCTTAATGAAAAGTTCCTCTTTAGGTGATTCTGTCTGATTTTCAGTGTGATCAGATATTTGGACTGAAATGAGACAAATACACTGAGTCAGATTTAGATTTTTTTTACCTGTAGATTGTCTGTGTAAAACTTATTACATACATATTTAGATTTGAAAGTCCTCAGATATTATACCTGCGGTCACCTATTTTCAGATAGAGACATAGGATAAATGTGGTGCAGATATGTTTATGTATTCTTCAGATAATGCGATTACGCTGACGGACGGACGGACGGACAGACAGACGGACGGACAGACAGACTACAATACCCCTGAGGCCACATTGGCCGAGGGGTAAAAAACTGGTGAGTAAATCCTATGAGCCTACCCAAGAAAAAGGGTGAAATAGAATCTTCTGTCGAGCGCTATTGAACGTCCCCTCCAGAATCACACCATCAACAACCACACCTGAAAGCAGGAGAACATCATTTGATCCTGAAGTCCTGGTCAGACCTGGACTTTCCCCATTAGCCTTTGTCTTGGTGGTCAAACGTACCCTGTTCAAGCAGCTTGACTGCAGTGTTGGTGGAGACTCTGCAGAGACATGAAGAGCAACATCCTGAAAACCTATTTCTCCATTCTGTGTCAAGGCCGTTTTCTCCTTATTTACTGTTGATGTCGCAGGCCTATTATATAATTCATATAAGACACATATGTACATAACATTTACATTTGAAACATATTTGTTCCTCATTTAAATAATTTACAAGGCAGGGCGGGTGTCATTTTCTATTTCCAGCTCCTTCATTTACTGTACGTGATTGTGTTAGTGAGTGGGTTTCTAGTCTTTTTCTCATAAGTGTGTATTTAAATATCACTGCTGGGAAAACAGGACATAGGGTTAATTGACATCGGATTTGCAGACAAAAGCAAGAAACACTATATATTTATGCACTGTGGGTTTGACCTGCAGAAATAAAGAGCGTCCTCAGCTGCACACTTCAGTGTTGGGCCTTATCTCTATTTCACATATTCTGCTCTTTATAGAAAATAAATAAATAAATGGCAGGAAATAGTGGGATAGAGGGATGAGAATGAGAGTCCCAGGCACCGACAGATGAGGAACGCTGCATGGTTACATGTGCCGCCTATGTTCAGCGCTTAATGCTCTTTTCTGTTGTTACTGTTTAGTGTCTGCAGTTTTAGCCTGGACAGTCTTTATGTTAAGAAACTGTCGTTATAAGTGGAGCTTTTGGCTCCTATTATCACTGCCTTAAATGCCTGCATTCATTTTCAATACAGTTACGTAAAATACCCTAAACACAAATACACAACAGTTATGAAAAAGTAAAATGTAATACAGTAAAATAACTGGACCTTTAAGGTGCAGTGTGTAGTAAAAGAGGATCTGTGCTCTGGCTTCACCCTGTTTGGAGCCAGTGTTTAGTCTGGACTTGATGGTTAAAGGGATATTAACTCTGGTCCAAAGGTCGATGCAGCAGCTGACAGTAACACACACTAACACTGACGATACCTGCCATATAACTGAAAAAGAAGGAAATATCTTTTCTAAGCTACTGTAGAGACATGCCGGTGCAGAATGTTGGTGACTGTAGTAAAAGCTGATTTTAGCACAATGAAAATACTAAATAGAATTGGGTGCTTCTATGAAACTGGTTCCTAAAAACAGGATCTACTGCAAAAACCTAAATCTGACCAAGTGCATTTTCCACATTTCTGGTCAAAATATCTCATCACACTTAAAAGATACAATCACCAAGAGATCTGACCAGGATCAGGTTCACTTTTTCCACTGGCAGATTTTTTTTTTTTGCTTGAATTAATCAAAAAAAAATCTCCCAATGGTACAAGTGAAAATAAACTTGGTCAGATTTCGTCAGTCAGATTTTCCAGATCTATTGTCTATAAATCAGTTCTTAAATCCCAGTGAAAAGTTCCTCTGTAGGTGATTCTGTCTGATTTGAAGTGTGATGATATTTGGACTGAAATGAGACAAATACACTGAGTCAGATTTAGATTTTTGCAGTGAAATAGTTTCTGAACTTCATAATTATCCAGAGTATTCATTAATAATAAAGTGTCACACACCTCATATATAGAGTGAACAGTTATAAATAGTGAATACAACAACATGACTGGAGACAGTGTGGACACGACGACGCCTGTCACATCTTTTGTTCACGTGAAAATAAAAAGATTTTGGGACTATATTATTCAGACGTGAGAGGGTTTTTTTTTTAACTACAGCAGCCCTCAAACTGTGAATGTTGTGCTAAACCCTGAAGATGCCGACCTGTTTAAAATGTTAATCGTGGCACGTGAAAAGGTCATGACAAGGGACTGGATGAAATGTGACCATCCGAGACTGAAACCCTGGTTGAACATTGTAAAGGAAAGACCACAAGGACCTTTAAACAAAGATGGAAGCGGCTGAATTCATTTAAGGACGGGTCTATTACTCCTTATGTCTGAGGAAAGAAATGATCAAATATAATAATATCTCATGTGTGTTTCTCTTTCTGTTTGAGTCCATGTGTCTTTTTCTAAGTTTCATTTTCATATGTTTCTAAAATTGACTGAAAAAAAAAGTGAAAACAGTGAAAGAATTAAAATACCCTCAGGATAAAACAGAAGTGAGTTTAAAGTCTCAGTGTCTCAGTCTCATATTTGGTTTTCATGCAATCTGTTTTATGTCTAAGGACTAAAGTTGGATTATTTGGTTTGTTTTGTTGCATATTCCAAATAAACTGAAATGAACTAAAATCATAATCTGAATCTTAACCCATAAAGACCTGGTGCTACTTTTGTGGCAGTTCCCAAATTAATTTTTCCTCCATTTTAACCGTTCTAATCATTATTTATTCTAATATTATACTCTGCATTTTGCATTTTTAAGTAGAAATCCGGTATTTTCCTATAATTACTGTACTGACTGTAGATATCCATAAAAGTTAAAGTTGAGGGTTATTTAATCAAAAACAGAGAAAAAGTGTCTTTTTCAGTCCAGTCTGTCCTGAACTGAACATAAACCCAGTGTGTCCATTTCACTGTCATTGATCCAACTCCATGGGTTTTACTGGTGAATAAGTGTTGTAGAAGATGACGGTGTTTCCATGGTAACTACGGAGCCTCTGAACGTCTAAATATGGTCATATCTGATGACCATGAAAAGATGACAAACTGTATTTACACCAATTATTGACATGTATTGATAGAATTAATGGATCAGAAGTTATTAATCATCTTAGCTCAGCAGATGGTTTTGGTTTGCAGCGGCTGTTTGAGTCTTTAAGGGTTAAAGTTCAAGGCTAAACTCTTCATTCTGAATATGTTCAATCACTATGACGCATTTTTAGAAACAATGTCTGTGTCTAAAGTAGAAAATGGTCCAGTAGACAGTCAGAACAGTGCAAGCTTCTACAGGTAAACGTTCTTTTTCCTTTACGTACGCAGTGCCGAGGGAGTGTCCCCAGAAGACGAGCGGACTGTTCCCACTGCGCGCTTTGACCCAGTTGTACACGTAGAGGGCGTCCGCGGTCAGCCCGCCTTCGGTCGGCTCGCCGGTGGAATCTCCAAACCCTGCCAAGAAGGTTCTCACATCAACACTGACAAACCCACAGAGCTGCGGTTCAACTCCACCAGGGGGCAGTCACTCAGAAGGAAAGCAGTCTGAAGGCCACCTCAAGTTGAACCGACGCCTTCTGACCGGTTTAAAACCAACAACTCATTACAGACAAACATACAGGAAGAGCACGGCTGAAAATTATGTCAGATCAATGAGAGAATGTTGTGGATTAAAATCAATAAAGAGGCAGGAGATTGAAAAATATATTCAAGAGAATAGTAATAAATCTTCATCTGCACCAACCTCTGTATTCAGGCACCAGCACATGGTAGCCCAGTGCGCTCAATACCTGTTGACATATGACGCTTGTTTGTCATCAGAACGGTTATAATGATCTTAACATCATCCAAAAGATTAATGTGCGTGTGCTGGTCATCACTCACTTTTGCCACTCCCACCCGATGGGGGGCTCCCCTGTTAAAAGGATGCATAAACAAGCACAGGTGCCAAGAAATTGTTGCATTACCACAAAAAAGAAAGAGAGAGAGAGAGAGAGAGAGAGAGAGAGAGAGAGAGAGAGAGAGAGAGAGAGAGAGAGAGAGAGAGAGAGAGAGAGGAATGTTTAACAATGTGCTCTTTCCACTCAGCCTGCTATAATAGAAATGCATTATTTATTGTACCTTGTTTGTGTATTCCCATGGAAATATATGAAAACTGGACTTCCATCGCTTAAAGTGCTCTGGTACCAGGCCAAGTCCTTCCCTTGTGCCTCTTTCCACCGACTGTCAGGGACAGTGTGCCTTGAACAGTCCAGAACAAACTCTCTTAGACACACCGATAATAATTAGCTCATTAAAAAGCAGGTACTGACCCTTTTACTGCGCTAACACTGGAAAAAAGAAAGAAGTCGGATTCACACTCACCACATGCCGACAGAGATTCCCTCCTCTGGTGTTAAGTACATGTTGATGGTATGATTGAGGGAGAATTCCGCAGGTCGGTTAAGGTCAGCGAAGAACGGCAGCCGGACTACGAACAGGTGAAGAAGAGCAGGGGGTGAATGTGAGAGTTCCTGAAGGTGTTCTCAAAGTGGAATGGAGATTGACTCACTTCGATACGTGTAAACAAGGTGCTGGATTAATGCAGGCAGGTTCATCGCAACAGGCAGCGAAACAACGAGAAGAAACACCAACAGTAGACATGTTTTCATCCACGGTTTGGACCTGAGAAGAAACAGAGGAAGACCATGAAACCGAGGGCAGTTTCCTCTGGTCCTGCACTTCAGGACAGTTTGAAGGTTCTTCTGTTGAGTTTTTCCATTCCATTCTCATCATACTTCCACTCCAGTTGCATGTGATGGACACTTTTTATTCCTCTACAGCTGTAGTTTTAGTATATGTTACTTTTCTACTTTAAAATCTGATTAAAAAAATGACATAAGGGCGTGGTCAAAGGCGTCACAGAGGGACCGCCCACTACTGTTCGATTCAGAACTTTTGAACCAGTTTCAGACAAATATTCCACATAATTGTAAAGGTCTAAATGCATCTGAAACAGACTCAAAGGGAAACATTTAGTTTAAATATTTGTAAATGAAAAATATCTAAAACTACTGCATCACAGATGGACAAAAAATTTACGTCTATTTTTTCCCAGAATTCCACAGTTCTCCACAGTGAAGTTCCTCTGACATTTTTCTCCTCAAATGTATTCAGTGTTTCCCTTAACGCCTCTATTATTCTTATTTAAGAGTTTTGAAAAATAGCATCATCACAGATGGACAACAAAAATAAAAATCTAATTGAACTGTTTTTATTTCAATAATCAATATCAAATATATTTTTGTTTTTTTTACAATATTTACAACATACAAATATTAACATAAATGTACGTGTATAGATAAATGCATTTATTTTAAACACTGTGTTTAGAATATAACATAAATAATAGTCAAATCTCAGAGTATTTGAATAAATGTAGTTTATTTCTAGAGTTTATAAAATGAAGCAGAATGAAGCACTAAACTGTGTCACTGCACAAACATTCACACTCACTAAACACATTTTTTCTCATTTCAATATACATTTTCCTGAAAATATAAGTAATTACCTACCCCAAAATTAAAGTTTGGTGTAGATTATTGTAATAACATTTTTTTGGACCAGATGTTAAACTTCCCTTGACTTCACCCATAAATATCATCAGACTGATTTGAATCAAAGTTGCTGAAGTTCTGCTAAAGAACCCACTGTATTGGTTTGTACAGATATGAGCTGAATTTATTTCCAGCTAAAGGCCGGGGGATTTTTCTGACCACTAGAGGGAGTAGTGAGTCACGCTGTTGGTCTCCGAAGGTGAGGAAAACAAACAGATGAAATGAGAACCATTAAAAACAACTTTTAGTGTCAAAGAGAAGAAGAACACAAACCGTCCAGAAAACAGACGTGATTTGTGGTTTTACTGTCGTTGTTTTCAGTCTAAAAACAGAGCTAAGCTAACAGAGCTATAATGTAAACTATCAGCTGATGCGGCACAAATATTGTAAGATAGTGTTATTTTGAGCAACTGTTAAAATAAACGTTTAGTTTTATTTTGAAGAAGAAAACCTGATGATACCATAATACAGATGTGTGTAAACACTGAGCTTTAGACTTTATTCAGTGACTGATACAGTCTGTAGATACATAGCACCGACTCATTGGTGGTTTTGGTGGAACTAAGTGTGTTTCTACACACGACTTCCTCCTGCTGGTGACAGTTTGTAATATCAATACAACATACTTCTACACAATCTATAATTTAATAAGAATTTAAGATACAATCCACTGTGGGAGATTAACCCAGGGCTTTCCACCTTTTTTGGCTTCTAAAAGACTTCTGACATGGTTTCAATGTAATAAATATGCAAATCATTTACCATCTTAGAAAAAAAATTCAAAGTAGAAATTTGAAAATGAATTTTTTTTTCTTCACTTGACTGAAAAACACAGCAGAGGCAGGTTTGATGGGGAAGGAAACATGCATAAAATTCATCACAACAGAAGTAATGCCGTCAAAGGGTGTTTTTTAGTCACACTGTTCCAGCCTCCTTTACAGTGAAACATTCTGAATTTAGACCCGTTTTCTTCTGTCTTTTCCAATTCATCGTCTGTGCCCTCACACATATCTGATGTATCTGGATGCAAATCTGGGTTGGAACTGGTTGAATCTGGCTCTCCCTCCAGCAGATCCACAGTAACACCACGCTGATAATTCACTATTAATCACCTAATGATGTTAATGATGATACATAATTACATCGCACTCAAACCTGCACTGGTTCTCCGATACTTCAAGGGAACTGGGTTTTTATTTTAGAACCAAGTCCTGCCTCTCTTTCAAGGCCGTAAAGAGACCTGCTGCTGCCACATTTATGTCAGTGCTGGATGTGATATGCATGCATCTTCTCAAAGCTTACACGCTCTGGATACAGCCCTGAGGTTTATCATGAATTCTAAAGCCTTCACTCATCATTATTTGTTGTACGCTCATGTGCGAACGCCTGCCTTATCCACTTGAAGCCAAAAAATATCGGTATATTCGTGTTTATATGTCAATCTTAAACCTATCTTATGTTTGCATTGTATCTTAATGTCTTCATCTGTCAAAAAAAGTGCAGGGAGTTACAGTTTTCAATGCCAAGATTTATTTTTACCATCTGAACAAAAGGTCGGTTCTGAACGGGAAGAAATGTGTTTAAGTTTGCAGTTCTCTCAGCTTGGGATCAATTACACAATGACCTGAAAATTAAAGCTGCAAGAGCTGAAATCAGGGAGAAAATATCAAAATCAGAAAACCAATGGCTTCCTGTCTCCACAAAACTAAAAGATTAAATATAAAAAGAGTAGTTGTGCCCCATGAGACCTTAATTCTGAAAAAAAATTAATTAAAAAAATTTTACAGTAAAAAGGTGAGAGGTAAGTAATTTAGGCATGTTTTAGTGATGATGTGCAACAATAAATGCAGTAAAATGAGCCATTTTATACAATAGTACAAGTTACTTTACTATCTTCACCACAAGTGACATTCATGGCTCATAATATTATCTTAAATTAACCAAGTCCTGTGTAAATACTGGCATAATTCAGATTTTTTACCAAATTATATCCCATTGGGTACAAAGAAAGGGGCGGGACTTAGGGGTGGGAATCGAGAACTGGTTCTTTTTGAGAACCGGTTCCCAGTAGTTCAGTTCCTTGAAATCATTTGCCTGCTTAATGATTCTACTTATTAATTCCACTTTTGTTGCACATGCACAATGACATCAAATGCACGCGGCATTGTTTTGATCAGAACGTAGCCAACATGGCATCGAGGCAGAAACGCTCCAAAAAGACGACACCAGGTCCACTTTAACACTGTCAGAGCTTCCACTTCATCAAAAAGGGGAAAATCCCTCCAATTTGATGAAACATTTACAGGAATGTCAAGTGTTTGATACACTACTTAGTGACGCGTGTGAATTTAGTGGCAGAGTGAACGCCAGGCCGTCATCCAGGCCATCGGGGGGGGGGGGGGGGCAACAAAAA
>JAPTYQ010000008.1:5465580-5479137 GCA_029814465.1 Ostorhinchus cyanosoma
ACTGTTAATAACTGTCAATAACTGAAAAACACTGTTAATAACTGTCAGTAACTGAAAAACACTGTTAATAACTGTCAGTAACTGAAAAACACTGTTAATAACTGTCAATAACTGAAAAACACTGTTAATAACTGTCAATAACTGTAAAACAGGTGTGGGTCAGGGGCGCTGCTACCACTTGTGGGTTCCATTAAAGCCAAATGTTATGGGCCCTTTCATACACTTCAGTATCTTGTCAGTCTGTTGGGTGTGTGTGTGTGTGTGTGTGTGTGTGTGTGTGTGTGGGGGGGTTATGTGGGGTTGCACTTCATACATCACGTCACTTACACGAGCATGAAAATGAAACTGAAAGTTAACATGTTCCAATTCCCTACTTCTAAACCTCCAACCTCCTCTGCTCTATGGGCCCCCCAACAAATGCCAGGCCCAATTAATTGGTCATGTCCCCCCCCATTGGTGCCCCAGCTGTGGATAATATGTAGTTCACCACCACCAGAGAGTGAATGTGTGAGTGAATGAATAATGGATCCTCTGCACATGCTTTGAGTATGTGTGAATAGAAAAGTCATTCGAAGTCAATCAAAACCATTATTATTAAACATTCTTAATAGTTCCAGTGTAACCAGCCTCAGTATGTTATCATTACACCTGGTCAAAGGTCATTAAACAGGAATAAAAAGAGGGATGTGTCTGGAAAAAAAAATCAAAATCTGACTTTATGGGCGACTGTATATTCACACACAAATCAGACTTTGACATCTGCACATGTTCATAACCCACTTTACTGTCACTCCTTTGTGACACGTTCTTTCATTTTTGTAACTCACTCGGAGACGATTCTCCAAAGCTCTTGGATTGTTTTGGTCTCACCTACACAATTTATTACATTTTGATCTTTGTTTCTCTTGCTTTTCTTTTTTATTGTGTAAAAAATGTAATAAAATAATAATCTTTGGTCTACTAGGTCAAATTCGGCTCTGTTACTATTCCAATATTCCTTGTTCTTCTACAGAATAATATCAGATTTTATCAGGTCTATTATAAAATGCAGTGATAATTAACCGTTTGGATGAATTTCAGATCAAATCTTCAGTGTTGCAGAAATGTTGTGTTGAACTTCTACAGAAAAATCACAGGTCATCTAATTATTTCCGAAGACACATATATTCAATGGATTGAGATTTAATAAATGCACATATATTACATTTGCATTTCCTTGGTTTGTCTGTCTGTGTTTTATTCTTGGCCTTTAGATTCAGTTTTGCTTGAAAAGTGAATTAAAAATACTGATTAAATCGGTGCGTATTTATTTATTTTCTTGATTCCACGAGGTCCTGCTTGGTAGAAATGAGAAATGAGTAATTTCGGGGTAAATACACGCCTGTGTGACTTCTGAAGCATGGCATGGTGTGTTTTACAAAGACAATTATCCGTGCGTTCTAGTGCGTTCTTTTACGCACTCGTCTTGTCTCATTCCTCGGTGTTCGCTCCGCGCCGGGGAAAAGACTTCCTAATTTGAGATAATTAACTAAAGCCGTTAATCAGTGTGTGTGTGCGTGTGTGTGTGTGTGTGTGTGTGTGTGTGTGTGTGTGTGTGTGTGTGTGAAACTGATGAACCGTCCTGTGAAGCGTCTGTTCCGTCCACTAATTGACTCCGCCGCCTGTTGTTTGAGTCACTTAAAGTGCGCCATCTAGCGGCGCAGTGGAGGTAATGTGACGTCGGAGCGCGGCTGACTGACCCCCCTCCCTCCCTCCTCCTCCTCTTCCTCCTCCTCCTCCTTCCTCACTCTCTCCTCTCGGCTTTATTTCATTCTTTTTTTGTCACCGTGAGAACTAAAGTGCCAGTGTGGAGCAGGAGCAGGACATCAGTGGCTGCGCGGCGCATCACCAGAGACGGAGCGCCTTCACTCACTGTGGCGATTAAAGTTGAGCTGATGACCTGCGAGCATCCTCCGGGGAAACTGTGCATTTGACTGGCTTAACGAGCGTCAGTTTCCATCTCTTCACCACAGATCATTTGTTGCTGCCTCGGCTCTGCTGTACAGTCCGAAGGTTGCGTTTCAACCCAGACACTGACGGATTCGGACATTCTCCGGAGCAACACAGGTGAAATCTATGGCACTGATGTTGGTTTATGCGTGAAATCTGTAATTTATGCATCTAAGCTGCTTTGATTTATTACTCATCTTTTGCGTCAACTTAGTTTAGTGTTGGAATGAGTGTTTGCATGCATGTAAAAGGAGGCTTTTCCTGCAGGGTTACAGTAAGGCCACCCAGTCTGCATGCCAAATGTGACTGCATCTGTCAATATATGAAGAGAAGCCTTTATGCAAATGTGGTTCAAAGGGGAAAAGCAGACACTGTTGAATCCTGCAGACAGGGCTGCTGCACCTGTGGAGGCTGGCTGCAGACTGGGAGGCAGTGAGCTCTGGGTGTTTTGATGTAAATGGGAGTGAGGCTGGTGGAGGAGCATCTCAGGGGCTGCACAGACTGCTGCTTACACTCCTCAGGATGCAACATCCAGTCAACGCAGCCCCGTACACTTCTACTCACCCATTAATGTCCTGCAAAGTGAGCAGTTTGAGGCAGAATCTGTGGAGAAAAGAGGGATTTCGTCAGGTTTTCACCGGCACATTTTGGCAAGAAATCTCAAACCCAGCGCCGCGTTATTGTCTCCTGTTTTTCCTGCACATTCAGTATGTTTCAGACTTCTAGACAATCCTCACCTCAGTCCACATAATCGACGACTGCACGGCGGCTTTGCAGAGGCTGCTTGGTTTTTGCAGTGCGCATCACAAGGCAAACTTTCTTTTGATTTGGGTCACTATTAAGATTTTGTGTCAGAGGATAAAATTCAATTAGACAGCCCTGCAGCAATCTTTACTCACTGGCAGATGGCTTAATACTCTTGGTTTCTGCCCTGGCGTTCCCTTATTGCTCTAATTGGATTTCATCATTTCACACTGTTTATCTGTATAAAAATGAGCTTTAAAAGTGGCATCATTAATTCAATACTTTCTCAGCCCTGTCAGATCCCAGCCCAACAGCCACCAGTGTCTAAACATTTTACATCTTGTCTGCCTTGATCTGGTTTGTCATAAATTGAAGTAGACCTCAAAGTAAATTGTTGCTTTCCCCCTGTGATGTGCCGTCGATGGCATGTTGGAATGTTGGAGCAGGGTTAGTAGAAGAATCTGTAATGTGCAATAAATGAAGTGAGCACGGCGACGAGGGCATATTGTCTGTCTGAGTTAATTCCAGCCCTGAGGAGATGGTTTTCCTCTCAGTGACATCCAGTTTGATTTTACAGAGGGACACTGCAGGAGTTTTATTCTCCAAGACAATGTGAATGTGCTGTTTGTACGCTGCTTGTTTTGGAGGCTTATTGTCAGCCGGATAGTAAACAAGTATGAGTCTGTGACACTGTGTACCAGCCATGAAGCCACAAATCAAAACCATTTATTCTCAATCCCAGTTCATCACTGGGAAGTTCACATCAGATCAGATCAGATCACAGCTGCAGATCCAAACTGAATTTCTTTCTCTGTTTCTTCTACTTTTTCCAATTCTTGACACACAACAACAACAAACAGTAATGAGAAATAAACAAAACAAACAAAAAATAGCTTATGTGTGGAAAATTCCTGGAGATGAGAGCGCTGCCTCGGAACATTTGACTCTATTTATAGTGTTATTGTGCAACTGAAAAAGCTATCAACCACCCTGAAAGAAACCTGAAAGGTTTTCGAAGAGGCGGGTCAAGCCAAACTCAACACAACCGCCCCTGCTCTGTGTTATTGAACCCCTGCCAATTCAATCTATATGAATAATAGTATCTTAGAGGTAAGATTTTACTCTGAGTGTGAGTTGTTGTGTCAGGGCTTATAGGCCTTGTTCGCTCCGCTGGGTAATGAAAACGACAATAATTTGAGTCATAAATCAATGCGATGGTGAGCGTCGTTGAACCGTGAACTAACAGCCAGGTTGAATCCTTGCTTGATTAATCACTCTCGCCACACCTCGATGGTCGAACCCGGATATGATCAGTAGCCGGAGCTGTAAACACAACTTTGGCCTTTGACAGATGGATTTCTATCTACGCTGGTGTTAATGAGCGAACCTGCTCCTCCCGACGAACGCTCCGGCTAAATATCGAGTGCATTCTTTCCTGCGCCCCATTTAAATGTCAGTGGAAAAAGTGGAAACACCATCAGACCTCAACGGGAACACAACAGGGACTGGCAGCATTAAAATATGCAACGTTAATGGCAGCGCAGAATAACAAAAAGGCAACTTTATTACTGGGAAATTAGCCCTGAACAGAAGATAATTATAATTTACCTCCGCTGCCTGGCTGTTATTCCTTGGAAACATTTACAGTAAGTAATTATTGCCGTTTTTAGCGAGCGGAGGAGTTGAAGGTATATCTGTTTTATAAAAAAAACATTGTATTTAAGATTAGTGCATTTTAATTAGCAGAAATGCAGCAATTATTAGATTAGTTGAGCAAAAATAATAACAATTCTGATCAATTATTATGTTCTGGTCGAGACCAGATAAGACCAAGTCAAGTTCACCGTCAGAGTAGATGCACATGCACCAGGGGCATTATGGGTAGTGGGTTTTTCTGTTTAGAGCGAGCACAGGAGTTGAAGGTATATGTTTTTATAAAAAGAACACATTGTATTTGAGATTAGTGCATTTTAATTCACAAAAATACAGTAATTATTAGATTAGTCGAGCAAAAACACCAACAATTTGGATGAGTTATTGTGTTTATAGTCGAGACCAGATAAGACCAAGTCAAATCCAGGAGCAGAGCCGATGCACAGCAGGGGCATTATGGGTAGTGGGTTTTCACATAGTACAGATTGATACGGTATGAGGAATGAGAGTGAGATGAGTCCAGTTGAAAGTGAGGAGCAGAATAGAGCAGCCTGGGAAAAAGAATCAAGGACTAGCAAAGGGTTTTACACCGAGATGAAGTGTTTGAGAGATTTCTTTCAAGTCACAGTAATGATGTTAACAAATAAATCAGAGAAGCTGTGGTCGTAAAAAAAAATCCTCTGTGTCGGAGGCTAAGGAAAAAACTAACCTGAGACCAAGAACTTCAAAAAAAAGTCATGAAACCGGTGTGGAAAACCACAGCGCTAATGTTCAGGTGACATTTAACCCACAAAGGCCCAAAAAACCACCAGAAAGAAAAACCATCTACTGATCTGAACGTTTGAATACCTGTTTATCCATTTATTCTGTCAATCCATGTCAATAATTAGAGTAAATACACTTCTTCTGTTCATGGTCATCAGATATGACCCATTTGGACGTTCAGAGGCTCCATAGTTACCGTGGAAACGCCATCATTTTCTATGACATTGATTCACCAATTAACAAACAAATTTAAAAAAACCTACAAAATAATTAATAATGTGGAAAAAATAAGTAAAAAATCTCTTTACGTACAGTAAAAAAGGATAAAATAAGCAACAAAATGAACAAAAACTGCCAAAATAATAAATAGAATGAATAATTCTATTCTAACAAAATGATAAGTTACATGGACAAAATAAGCCACAAACTGAACAAAATTGAAGAAAAAAATAATAAGAAGAAACAAAATGTAAAAAAAAAAAAAAAGGCAACCAACCAACAAACTACCAAACAAAATGAACAAAAACAAATGAGATAATGAATAGAAATGAACAAAATGAATCAATAATGTACAAAATAGTGTGTTCAAAGGCTCCGTCGTTACCATGGCAACACCGTCATCTTCTACGACATTGATCCACCAGTGGAGGCACACACTGGGTTTATGTTCAGATAAACATCGACTGGACTGAAAAAAAGACACGTTTTCTTCAGTTTTCTCAGTTTTTGATACAATAACCTGCAACTTTAATCTGAGCTTTAAGGAAAATCTACACGATCAGTGAATTAAATACAAGAAAATACATGGTTTACATGAGTCACTTTTCCATTGGTGCAAAACTTTATACATATTTACAAAATGTGGACAAAACACAAGTGTGTAATGTGGGTTTTTCCATTAAATCACAAATTTGTTAATTTATTATCATGAGACGACACGACAAGTCATTCCATAAACATGTAAATATGGTGTTGATTTACAGAAATATTCATTATTATTATACAGTGTTGGAAACGCCCCATGCCTTTGTAATCTATTACATTAAGAATCCGTGTCCCATGTATTGTTCCGTTCTGAAACCCACATGCTCCTTCTGCACGTGTGCGTACGTTCTGTTGGATCAAGCTCCAAACCGGATGTTTCAGTCCATAATGAAACACATGCAGGACACGACATGTTAAAACTGTCAAGAATTTCATTTGGGCATTTTTTTCTTATTAACAATTAACCAAAAAAAAGCATTTGTTAGTGTGTGTCTGAAGCAGCCACGCCTTCGGAAACACAAAAAAGATTTTGATGCAAATATTTCAGGATAATGTTTGAGATGATGTAAAACTAAGTGTGTTCAAAAACTTTTTTCCACTTTTGTATAATATTAACCCTCCGTCCTGTTCTACAGTCTAAATGATTCTGTTTCCTGGTGTGTCCGCACGCACGCACGCACACACACACGCACGCACGCACACACACACGCACACACACACGCATGCACACACACACGCACACACACGCGCATGCACACGCACGCACACACACACGCACACACACGCACGCACACACACGCACGCACGCACACACACACACGTACGCACACGCACACACACACACACACGCACACACACGCACACACACACACTCACACACACGCACACACACACACACACACACTCACACACAAACGTTTGTGTTAATCTTCTTTTGTTGTAATGTTCGTCTTTTTTTTATTCCTGTGACTCTTGTGTAAAAACGCTCTTTCGTTGCAGTTTTGTCTGATAAACTATTTGAGCTCCGCCCCCAAAACCACCTGCGGCCGACGCAAAAACTTTTCATGGAAAAAGGAGAGTTTTGGTGAAATGGTCATTTTTCCATGAAGTCCATTTTTATGTGGAAGTTTTATTCACACAATCTGAGGATCAATGGAAAAGAAACTACTGAAAGAATGCAAAATACAGAAGATAATTTTAGAATAAACGGTGATAAATCATTTAAGAAAAGTTCAATAGACAGAAAACCGAACAGAGGAAGTGCTCCAAACGTAGCCCTGCGTCTTCACGGCTTCATCAGACTCCACGTCTGCAGGACTGACTTTTCCTTCACTGACACAAAACCCTTTACAATCCAGCAGGTACAACACATTTTCACCTCCATTAAACAAGGAAAAGTCATCAAATAAGATGCAGAATCTGATGTCAGACCTTCATTTGCCTTTGAAGCGACACCTGGATGCTTGTAAATATTACGACGGATGTCATAAGAAAACCCACAGTATGGTTTTCTCAATAAATGATTGACATAAAAGCTTAAAAACACAGTCTGCGTTAGAAAATATGATCTAATCAGACACCAGAAGGCCTGTTTTCACCTACTGAATAACTTAAACTGTAAATGTAATGGTACTTTTTTGCAGTTTTTCTCAAATTTTTCAGATTAAATTGACAAAATCCTTCCCACATGACTCTATAATGCACATGAAAACAGTCATTAGATGGAAATCTGCTGTGGTGGTTTTACTTATAGCTGACACATCACTGAAATCCAGCTTTTATAATTAAATTTGACTAACAAAAAAAAGGAAGAATGAATGCCTGCGTCCATTAAAATGTGTGACTCTTCAGTGAAATTCAAGGTGATGCAGTTATTTTGCTGTAAAACATTAAAAAAACAAGCACAAAGTTTAATTCAGTTTTTTAAAACATGTCCCAGGTCATGATAAATAATGAGAATCAGCATTTTGAGCAGCTGCTTTAGAGTAAAAATGAAAGAACCACAGGGTGATTTGGTGGCTTTAACGCCTTTTATGGTCAAAACATTTAGTAAATCTAGAAGCAGAATCTATAATTTTGATCAAATATAGGAACTCAAGTGGAAAAATTTAGCTTTTATTTGACAAATCAAAGAAAATAAACCTCATAATAATACAGACATGCATATATAAATCAGAATAATCCTTGAGGTTTATGAAAACTGAACGATTATTTGTTCCGTTAATCAGCATTTTTGATCATTTCTGAAACATTTCCATGATTTTTAAAGGTTTTTCTGTGTTAATTAGTGGAAAACCAGCTCCCAGTAGACATCACTATGTGCGCTGAGGGTCTTTTTCACAATTACTGCCACATTTTTATAGACTAAACAGAAGAATTGGCTCATGAAAGTGTAATGAAAATGATCTGGCAGTTCACCAACCACTGACACCATCCTAAAGTCCTGAAAGTCGAGTTGAAACCTGGAAAAGGAGCCGCGTTTATTCCCCAAAAAACCAGGAACACCTGCTTTTTTACCTCTGAAATGTGTGACGGGCTTCTCAGTGAAACCAAAGCTGATTCAATTATGTGAATAAAGTTTAGTTCAGTGGCTCAGATCCGAGTCTGTTTCCTTTGAATACAATATGTAAATTAACCCATAAAGACCCAAACATCCAACGGCCACGAAAAGCATCTACTGATCGAAAATATTCAACTCTATTTAACTTTGATGTAATAACCTCTGACTTTACTCTGAGCTTTTATTAACATCTACAGGTCAGTGAATCTGTTGGTAATTGGATTTTCTCTTTGGAAACAAAAGAAAAACTGGTGCTTAAGTGATTTTCCTTTTAAAATAAAGTAATTAAAATTTAATTTCAAGGCGTTTTTCTTTCTCGGTGCCTAAACAGATAAACCAAATTTAACAAACGGATTGATTTTCATTTTCTCTTTCTAACAAAAACAAAGTTACTCCCTGACAGAAATGGAAAAAAGGAAAAGGAACCAAAAACAGCTGTTTTTTCATTTTCTGAGACCAAATGTTATTTTCAAGGAAAATGTCGCAAAGATTCATATAAACAATGGGTTTGTACGAAATCTTGACGTCGCAAACATTCGTGGAGGGAGTTTGTCTACGATGAACAGATTTCGTATGAACTGGAAGATTCGTCCAAACCCGTTGTTTGGGTTCCAGTCATTAACGCTCTGTCCTTGAAAATGACAACATCCAGTCTCAGAAAATAAAAAAAAAAAACAGGTGTTTTTGGTCCGTTTTTCCATTTCTATCCGGTAGTAATTTTCTTTTAGTCATTAGAGAAAATTAAAATCAATCTGTTTTTAAATTTGGCTTCTCTGCTTTGACACTGAAAAAGAAAAAACGCCTCGAAATTCAATTTTATTTTAAAATGAAAATCAATTAAGCGCGAGTTTTTCTTTAGTTTCAGTAAAGAAAATCCAATCTCCAACAGATCCACATGATCAGTGAATTAAACATAGGAAAATAGAGGATTTTCATCGGGAAAAATATGCCAAATTCAGAGGATAATATTGTAAAATATGGTGATAAATCTCTTCCTAAAGGTTAAATAGAGAAAAGTTCATGTGTGAACTGACACAGACGTCACACTGGGTCCTTATGGGTTCATTTCCTGGATGGAAGTTACATTTTTTTACTTGAAAACATGAGAAAAGTTCAGGGTTGACATTGTTTCTGGGTTATTATAGTTTTGTTGTACTGGTCCGGCCCACCTGGGATCATATTGTGTGGCCCCTGAACATGAATGACTTTGATACCCATGATGCATCACTAATTGTCAAAGTGGCGTATTCATTTCCGTCTTTCCTGAATACGGTCTGTTCAGCTGAGCTCTTCCTGCGCTTCGACCTGTCACTTTCCAGACGTCTTTCACTTCCCTGGCCTCATATCTGCGGTGGCCGCCGGCCTCAGCGCCGCTCGCCTTCCAAATGGACCTCATTTACGCTGTTATTGTGCACCGTGGTCATTAAACTTTAATGACACGAGCCGAGGTGTTTCACTGATATTTATATTTTTTTAGGAGACGTTTTTCACGGTGAGGATGTGCTGTTTGTTTGTTTTTGCACAGGGATTTAATTAGTCTTCACATCTCTGTTTGCATCATTAATTATTCTGCAAAAATCAATTAAAGACATAACATTAGATAACTGAGGACAACAGTAGAGCCGAGCTGTGCTGGAGAGTTATTATCATGCATATTTAACCACAGGAGACTTTCTGCCTAGATCCCAAAACAATCCAAACCATTATCATACTATACAAATCTCCTGCTGGTGCATTTTAATGTGAAGCTTAGAAACGTGGCTAAAAATATCTAGAATTATCCTGATAAATGTCAAATCATGAGGTTAAAGGCTGATGTAGTTTGATTTAAAACACGAAAATGGCAAAAAAAAATGCAAAGAGAAACATGTATCGTGACCAAAACACACCAGCAGTGACTGAGTATCATAGTATTTTTAATTTTAACAAGATAAAATGATGGAAAAGGTGATTATTTGTATTTTTTAACTCTTCTTTAGGGTCAGAACACGACAAACAGCAAATCTAACTTTTATAATGATAAAATATACACGATTAAAATAAAGTAAAATAAGAATCTACACAAATAAAGACTTAAGACAAAGAAAAAAGTGTATTTATTTAATAAATACAACTATCATGGTGTAAAAATGTTCCATGATAATGACAGTGGATGTTTTTTGCTCAGATCTGTTATAAAATGATAATAATTAAATAAATTCAGTGAATTCACCTTCGTTTGTTGCTTTGTTTGGTTACATGTGTATTTGACTCTAATAAAGATAATAATGATCTTTAGCCAATATCTATTTTTTTTGTCTTTAGGGATTAAAAAAAAATGCACAAAAATAGGAATAGATGGAAATAGTTTTTCACTTTCTTTTTTGTCCTCTTTTTTATTTTTTCCATTTTTGTGATACATTTGACATATTTTTTGTTTCATTTCATCTTTTTTTTTTTTTATATCTTTCATCATTTTTGTCCAAATATATTTTACGTATATTTTGTTGCGTTTTATGTTGTTTCTGTTTGTATTTTTCCTCTTTATGTCATTTTTCTTTTGTATTTCTTTCATTTGCGATCAGTTATGTTTTGTTCGGCTTTTTTTTTTTATATATATATATTTTGTAGTTTCTTTATGATGCGTCTTTTACATCATTCTTGTCACATCACATCTTTCTCGTCGTTGTGTTGCTGTGTCTGACTTTTCACTTTCACTTTTCACCAAAAATCCTCCTTTAACACATAACGATTTAACATCTTACATTTCAATTATTGTTTTCCTCTGTCATTCCTAAATTGTGCACACGAGGGTGAAAAATGCGTTCTCTGCGTCTTGTTTCAGTGTTTCCACGTCTCCTTCAGCGACAATAACCACTTCCATGTGTTTGATTCCACATCCAAACCGTTGGCTCCTCCCCTCCAGACGTGTTCAATAATAGACACAGTTTCTATCAGTAATATTGCTTTTAGGTTTGATAAATCACTTTGCTTGTGCTGAATTCCTACATTTACATTTTCTCCTCCCAGCACATGGACAGTTGTGTGTAAACGCCTCAAATTCAGATTCATCGTGTCAAACGTACAGAGCTTTAGTAGATCCGGCCTTCTGTGCCTTTTGCTTTATATTTGCTGGATTCAGCGTTTGTGAAAGTGTGAAACTGCCGGAGCAGGCGTTGGAACCACGCAGAGTCCAGTCACAGGACAAAGTGATGTGGAAACAGTCAAACAGTTCTGTCCGCTGGAATAAAAGGTGACCCTTCCTCAAGACAAAAACATACAGCTAATTTTCCAGCGTGCTTGTTTTCCACAGATAATTATTTGGGACTGACAAGTGTTAATTTGAAGAGTTGTTTTTCCACTTACAGAGCCGGTCTCTGCATTGAAGTGGGTGTTCAAATGTATCTGAAGTGTGCGTGAACTCGCTGATGTTGGCTTACATAAAGTGGCGTGGCGCTGATTGATGGCTGCGAAAGGTGGTTAGTGTACGAGGCTTTTACCGAGCGCTGGTGCATTAGGAAACCCCCGGTTCGGATTCTAAATCAGAGCGCCGTTACAGTTTATCACACTTTACACTTAAAGTTGAAATATGTCTACGCTCAGGCTGGAACTCCGGCTCGTTCTGCACAGACGCTTGATGCCGTATTGTATCTTTATGCCTGCGTATGTCTTATTTTTTTTCCCCGTGAATCCAGACGAGATGTCTTTGCAAGTACTCAAAATAGATCAGTCAAGCAAAAGAGTGAATTCTCCACAGGGCTCGAGGGCAAAGATAAATCCATGACCTTTCCCCAAATGGCTTCGATGCTGCACTGTATCTGTAAAAGTCTGCCATGGAGCCCGAGCAGTGATTAGAACGCTGATCCATTTGGGAGACGTTCAAGGTGCAACAGCACAAAGACAGATTCATGTTTTAATCTGCCTGGAAAATTTCACCACATTCTGTTGTGAGAATTAATTACAAGTGTGGACTTTTATAAAAGGATGGGATTAAACTGGAGGAGGCGGCGTTGTATTCAGACCAAAATAATGTAGGGAACAGTCGGATTTGTTTGGTTCAGATAAAAAAAAAGTAGCTATTAAACGATAATTCTGACACTAAATTCAAAGAAATCACTCAAATGTAAAGCGATGGTTGGTCTTCAGAGTAAACGTCTGCTTTGGAGCTCACAGGTTGAGCGGATATTTAACGGTTTGTCTTAATACTGTCTGAAAGTCTTTAAAAATAGGTCAATGCAAACAAAACTTTATTTATAGAACGTTTCATTCCAGGAGGGAGAACAATGGGCTGCGAGAGGAATGGGGTGAATTAGGTGGAAAGAATAAAGACACGACGTCGGCCTTAAAGTAAACACATAAATCATACATGTGGAGAAGAAACGCTTAGAAAGAGAAGGAATTAAAAGAGGTGATAAAAAGTAAAAGAATGACACTGATTAACCCATAAAAAGGCTGTTTTTTCCTCGTTATTTTTGTCGATTGTCGCCTATTAGTTTTTTGGTTTTTCCCTCGTGTTTGTCTGTTTGTTTGTTTTGGTTTTTTTCTGGTAACTTGTAGTTTCTTGTTGTTGTGATTTTCTAAGTAAAAATAAAAATGATTAATAAAACAAACAAACAAACAAACCATAAAGACCCAGTGCTACTTTCATAGTCATCCCCAAAAGAAGTATTCTCATTATTTAACTTCCTTAAGTGATTTAGAATCATTTATTCTAATATTTAGCTTTTTTTGTGAATCTCAGTTATTTTTGCATTTTTAATTCACTGCTTATGTAGAGGTTCATTAAAGCTCATATTAAAGTTAAAACTATTATATCACAGACAAAGAAAACCTGAAGAAAAGGAGAGTTTTTCAGCAAATATATCAATAAATTATATAGTCCTGAGGTTCCAGCCTTTTGTTTTTTTTTTTTTTATCACTGACCCCATTTTGAAATCACACATTTCTGTCGACATTCAAAACAGAGACTTTTTTTGGCTAAAATAATTTTTTTGTGATCATGTAATAGTTTACTATACTATGTTGCAAATCCAGGTTAATTTTAGACACATTTATTCTATATAATGTCTATTATTGTGGACGGAGGCAGAAAAGCCAGGTGT
>JAPTYQ010000008.1:5481924-5495050 GCA_029814465.1 Ostorhinchus cyanosoma
TTTGAGGAGGAAAATGTCAGAGGAACTTCACTGTGGAGAACTGTGGAATTCTGGGAAAAAACAGACGTTAATTTTTTATCCATCTTTGATGCGGTAGTTTTAGATATTTTTCATTTATAAATATTTAAACTCAAGGTTTCCCTTTGAGTCTGTTTCAGATGCATTTAGACCTTTACAGTTCTGTGGAATATTTGTCTGAAACTAGTCTGGTTCAAAAGTTATGAAACCAAAAGTAGTGGGCGGTCCATTCGTGACCCTTGACCCCGCCCCTATGAGAATAGAAACATACAACTTTAGAAAAGATATTACAGTGCATTAACAGAGTCAAAATGATCGAAAGACTAATAATTTCAAGCCTAAACCGTCTCTTGTGAAGCACATTAAGGTTAAGGCGATGCGCTCTGTAACAGCTAAAGTGAATCCCACTTTATGTTGTAACTGATACGGCTGCTTCTGTCAGTTATAGGAAATTCATTTTTGCAGACTAGTATTATGCTCTATTTTCAAATCAATTCCTTCTTTTATTCAGTTGGCTGTGATTCATTTGAAAAAGCAGACATTGATCCTGATTCTTTGTTCCGTTAGAGGAGCAGGAGCTTCAAAGTGGTGGATTCAGGCCCTTCTCTGGTCATTTTCTTCCTACTCTGTCACTGCTGGGGCCGATTGATGCGAGGAAGTGTTACAGTATTGATTTCCAAACACAACCCCATGAATACTCTCTGTCCCGATGATCCGGTTCACTGAAGCCACAGACTCTCCTCACTCACACCCGAGCATCTGGCTGACATCTCAGAACAGTGCGAGGAAGTTGCCCAAATTTCTCGCACTGTTCTGGAAGCAAAATGAGACAAACTACACACCTGGGATAAAAGTGACAAAATACGGAACACATAACCCCAGTTTAATTTTCTCTTTCCAGATGGACTGGCTCACACCTGAGATGTGAAGTGTGTTATGTGAGCCAAGGTGTTTTCCCACCTCACTGGTGGTGGGGAGATATGCTGCGCTCCGTTGCCATGACAGCAGAAGTTCTCTTTGTTCTTGGGTTCCTGATGAGCGCCGCACAGTCTAATCCTATAGCGACCTTACCAGCGAGCCGAGAACGTCTGGAAAAGGTGTTGACCCAAGCCAGGGAGGACAAACATCAGGACAAGCAGGCCCCCGAGCAGACGGCGGGGTTCGGCGGTCAGCAGCAGCTGGAAAAGCCGGAAATCAATCCCGTGAGCTCCAACAGGACTGCCGTGAGCCGGACCAGGACCAACCCCGGCTCCAAGACACAAGGATCTAACGGCGGGAAGTCCCAGGAGCTATGGGAGCAAGACCGCCTGAATCAAATAGACGAGGGCCCCACTAGTGACGTCACCCTCTCCATGGACGCCATCGACGAGTACGCCTACCCGGACTACAGGGGGAAAGGCTGCATGGACGAGAGCGGCTTCGTCTTTGCCATCGGCGACCAGTTCACCCCGGGCCCTTCCACGTGCCCTTGCCTCTGCACAGACGAAGGCCCTCTGTGCAGCAAGCCGGAATGTCCCAAGGTTCACCCTCGCTGCATTAAGGTGGACACTAGCCAATGCTGCCCGCAGTGCAAGGAGAAAAAAAACTACTGCGAGTTTCGGGGCAAAATCTACGCCTCACTAGAGGAGTTTAAGGTGAGCCCATTAACTGCATTCACTCATTTTTGACATGCTTACTCTTGAAAGAAGTGCTGACAGAACAGTCCTCGCTGTTCAGTGGAGTTTATCACAAGCACTACACAGAAACTAGTTACCTTGCCTCGCAGCACGCAAGCAGGCAGGCAGATTTATAATGGCAAAGGTCAGCACTTGTCTTTTTTTTTTTTTCCACACAAAACCTGAATATTACCACCGGCTGAATTTAGCTATGCGGCTTCAGCGGTGTTTCCACATTGGGTTTGTTGATACACATGATAGGAGTTCTAATAGCAATGTTACAACTCTGCAAAGCACACAGCTGCATGTGGGTGTTTGTGAAGAGAAACAGTAGCGATGCGCCAGCCAGATCGTACCGTTTTATCTTCGGATGCTTTGAAAGGTTCAGACTCAGGATTCAACCGCAATCTTGGAATTATGTCTCTCTTGAGATAATACATTTACCGCTACCTAATGCTTCTCTTCATGTTAGAGAGTTTCACTGCAGGAGGTTAAAGCTAATATGGCATTTTCTTCCACTAGCTCTTGGTTTCACTGACTGCTCTAAGCCAGGTCTCTGCTCAGGGAAATCTACAAAAGCTCGACTTTCACAACCTCTATACGTCATCTTTTGTGCTGTGTGGTTCGGTGTGCAGGGGAGGGGGCTCTTTGAAACTTAGCAACAGGCAGGTTTTTATGCTTGATTGCTAAGTTCTGGGGCATTGTGCTAAGTGCCGCCTCGCACCATTTTCACGGTGGAGTGTCGTGCGGAGGCACAATCTACAGCTATGCTGCTGGAATTAACCTGTGGTCCCTTGTTAAGACTAAAGGTGTGCGGCTTTAGAGAAGCTATGTTAAATGAAGCCTTTCACAGGAAAAGCAGGAGCAGGATACATTTCAAACTGTACACTATCAGCTCCAGCCTTTGTGCCGCATTTTTTCTATTTCAACACATGCAGGGACCATTTTGAACACAGATCACATAGCAAGAAAATTGGACGTGTGTTTCTTTTATTTCCCATTTCTATTGATTTTCCCATGTGCTTGATTGGCTCATCGCCCTCGCCCTAGAAAAAGGCATTCATTGAGAACCCACTTGAGTGATGGGTCTTCCCTATAGATGAATGCACACTGTCTTAAACAAACCAGAAAGACAGGAGTATTTTCTGTGTGTGTTTGAGAGGCAGAGATAAGTATAGAGAGTCAGAACCGTGGAAAAGCAGACACAGACACTGAGACAAACAAAGAGCCCAAGATAGAAGAAATTAATTAAGAAGGGTCTTTTTGTTAGCCGGTGTGTGTGTGTAACTGGGTGTGAACTGTTTATGAGAGTGTTAATTACCATCTCTTCCGTGTGATCCAGGTGTCTCCATGTGAGAAGTGCCGATGTGAGCCAAGTGGGGAGGTGTTGTGCTCCGTGGCAGCCTGCCCACAGACGGAGTGCGTGGACCCAGAGTACGAGCCGGATCAGTGCTGCCCCATCTGCAAGGGCGGTGAGTGTGGCCTGTTCTTTCACAAACACAGCAAACACTTTACTTTAAAACCAGAGCTGACCACTGGGCAGACAAGTGTCACATATTTTGCTCAAGGGCACCACAACAGGAGGGTAAGATGCTGTCGCACTCATTTTGCTGATGCTAAGTGCGCAGCCTGCTGCACTGCAGTGTTTGCAGTCTCTGCTGTATCAGTTTGCATATTTAAAGTAATTGGCTCTACTTTAATTTGACGTTTAACTAAAATGTGGTTCGCCACTTAGGAGTCATCTCCTGTTTTTTTTTTTTGTTTTTTTTTACAAAATATTTGTTGTAATTTCCATCTTAATTTCAGTAAATTACTCTCTGATGGAAGATTGAATTGCTTGTTCCAAATCTGTCACCACTGCCTGGTCCGCTGCCATGAGGAGGTACAGTACACTTGCATTTTCTGTAGCCGGAGGTTGGGAGTTTAAGATCCCTGTTGGTTTGAGAGCTTCATCTCGTCTGAGAAAGAATTCTCTGGCTCAGAGTCGATTATCTGAAGTTGTTTCCAATGATTTCAGACAGCACGTCCTAGATTATGTCCCCTTGTTTTCTTGGTGTGACTCTAATGCAACATGGCAATGTCAGCAACATTGCTTCCTTCAGCAAAAAGAATGATGACTTGCGATATGTATCTCTGACTTGGAATCTTAAAGTGGCGCAGGCTGTCTGCTATAAACAAGAGCAAGCAATCTGCATGAAGAAAGTCCTGCGATAGAGAAAAGATACGAGCGGCACAGAAAACTGCTTTGTCTGTCGGAGTCACTTAGTACACTGCTAATCATTCACCAGCTCAAATCCTGACAAAGATCTGGTGCTGTTTGTTAACCGAGGATGTGGAATATGCACATACATACTGGATACAATAAATGATGTATGAAGGACGATTAAAAATAAACTGCAAATAAATTACACGTGCCATTTTATCTGGCCTTGCTTTATTACCCAAAATGCAAACAGTCAATAAATCAGCCCATAATTTAACCGGTTAAATTAACTGGAGCAAACTCTTTCTGTTCTTCTGAACAACCATCATTTACTCAGTGCACTGTTATCGCTCACAATATCATGTTTACACTCAGGAAACCTTATAGATATTAGCATTTGCATGTAATGGATGTTCATGACTAGTTATCAATCAGAGGTTGTCCCACTGAAATTAAAAGCCTGTCTCACAAGCTCCAGAGATAACGAGTTGAAAACATTGGTAGTCGTGCAGCGTTACTCACTCTATTAATATTTGCCTACTGCAATCTTGGGGAATACATGCTTGGTCCTTTGTTCCTTTTTTTGCTGTTCACCCACTTTTTATTTATGCACATATTGATCATGCTGAGAGTGCTTTGTGCAGAGTTTGGGAAGCGCTCCACTTTTTCCCTCGTGTAATGCCCAGTGGATTTGCTGGGCTGGATTCGCGGCCACATGTGTCTGGTAGACAGATGTAGATACAGTATGAGCTGAGATGTGGCAGGCTGAAGACAATCTGCATCTATATTCAAAAGTTCCCACAAATCCATGGGGTCATTCAGCCGATAAGGATTTTCTGTTTTAAGTTGGTATCAGCCCCTATTACCATAAGATTAGCACACATTACCATCAAATAAACACAGCTCAGTATGTGTCAGACGGCAGGTAACAGGACTGAACATATGAACGGAGTCAGAGCACAAGAAACGCTGATTATTGAAGGAAGATTCTGCAACGAGGGGTCTGGAGTAGTGTTGATGATGGGAGGTGTTTTCATCAACCTCAGGTGACTCGGGTGGAAATTAGAGCTGCATAATATATGGTTTGAGCATCGTCATGGCGATAGACGTGTGCGCAGTCACATCGAGGTTCTGCGATGTAGGAGGCAAATGAACTCAACGTGTTCTCGTCTAAAAAAATCATTGGAAGGAATGTTTCAGGATCCAAAAAAAGAGATGGTTCAATGTGCTCTTTGGAAAAAGGGATTCATTAGTAAATGATTTTCTCTAAATGGTCCCAGTTCTTCCTCCTTCCTCATTAATGTCAGTCACTAAAGGCCTCTGCTGAATTAACTCCTCCCCCTGGTGGATTATCTGTGTATCGCATGGATCTAATTGTAAACATCAGGTTTTTCAAGAAAAATATCTCTTGGATCTTGTTGTGCAGGGGTGTCAAACATGTGGCCCGGGGGCCAAATGCAGACCCCCCCAAAAGATGGGGGCCCGTGGCATGAAATTACAAAGTGCAAAAATTCCACCGTCCAGGCTGTGGAACTCCTGTTAGTTCCAGTTCCACATTCAGACCAATATGATCTACAGTCAAATAAGAACAGAAGAACCTACAGAAAAGAAGGACTCCAGATTTTCTTCTGGGTTTGATGTGAAAAAAATTATATTCTATGATGCCGATAAATAATGACAACTTCACATTTTAGTCTGTTTTAGTGCAAAAAATAACATTAAATTATGAAAATATTTACTTTATTTATCTAATGAAAATTCTGCACAATTTGAACCATTTTCTGCTTCTGTTCCTCAGTGTTTAGTGTCTTTGTAGATCTGATCCATCATGAACATGGACAAATGATAAACTGAGGCAGAAGATCGTTAAAACTGTACTTATTTTTCTTTTTAAAAAAATGTTTTTTTTTTAGTTATTCACGTGTTTTTTTGTTTGGATAGTTTATAAAAGTAAGTATTTTTATAATTTAATGGTTTTTTTTTTACTAAAACAAAGACAAAAATGTGGAGGTTATTATGTTATTATTGTACTGATCCGACCCACTGGAGATCAAACCGAGCCGAATGTGGAACCTGAAAGAAAATGAGTTTGAGAGCCCTGATTGTGGAAGGGTTCAAAGCTCTAAGGGTTAGTTAAAGGGTTAAAATAGGATCTATAGGTTGAACAGGTGTTGTCATGGGTGTCAGGGCCCGTTGAGAAGGTTTTTCTCAAGCTTCGAGGACAGATGTTAGCAAAGTAGAATAGAACACCAAGATCAGACAAAGCATGTGTGAATGAAAACCCTGTCATAGTCAATGTCGCGCACATACGTTGTAAAGTTTCACAGCCGCCGCCGTACAGATCAGCTGTGGGAATTCCCTGTCTGATAGATCCGTCTGTGATAGATCCGTCTGGTCAGCCCTGCTTACACATGCAGACGATATTTCGAGTCTGAGTGACAAGGTCGTGGACGTCCTGGAGACAGGGAGTTAAAGACAGAGGTGATTATTGTCCATGATGAGTAGGACGGTCATCTGAGGGTGGATATGAGACAGACAGTCACTCAGAGGTAGTTTGTGTATAATTCATCATGTTGTGGGTGTATAAGTCGGTGTCAGCAGATTACATCAGCACATACCGGTGATGTGGTGAAAGCTGTATGAGACACTTTAACCCATAAAGACCAAAACCATCTACTGACCTCAAATGCTTAATAACTTCTGCACCAATAATCCTGTCAATACATGCAAATATTTGCTGTAAATACAGTTACAGTTCTTTTCATGGTCATCAGATATGACCATATTTGGAGGTTCAGAGGCTCCGTAGTTACCATGGAAACACAGTCATCTTCTACAACACTGATTCTCCAGTTAAACCCATTGAGTTGGATCAGTGACAGTGGATGGACACACTGGGTTTATGTTCAGTTCAGGAGAGATTTCACTGAAAAATTCACTATTTCTTCAGTTTTCTCTGTTTTTGATTAAATAACCTTTGAATTTACTGGAAAAAAACTCAAACTAAAGAAGATAATATTACAATAAATGGTGATGAATCACTTAAGAAAGGTTAAATATAGAGGAAAGAATCATTTGAGAACTGACACAAACGTCCCTCTGGGTCCTTAAGGGTTAATCAGCTATTGGCTTTTTCCTGATCATCATTTCAGCATTGTGTTTTTTGTTAACCTCAACTTACTGTCTTGCAGAATGGTTGAAAATTAGTGACTAAAAGCTGATGAATCAGTGCTGACATGTTATATATTATCATTATTGGGTCTGATAGTTGCTGATATTATTCTTGTTGCCGATGTTGAATGATTCAGATTTATTTATTTCAGCCATTACTTTGATTCAGATGTTTGGTTCTGCAGCTTTCCACTTTCTAATACTTCAGACAGTGTTAATTTTTTATTACCCCGCCCCCAAAGGGGAGGCCAGGGTATTGTTTTTGGTGTGTTTTTTTGTTTGTTTGTCAGCAATTTTATGCAAAAACTGCTGGACTAATTTCCATGAAATTTTCAGCTGAGGTGCCAGGTGGTCCAGAATAGAGCCCATGAAATTTTGATGAATGTAGGTCAAAGGTCAAGGTCATCAAAAAGGTGTTTTCGCAATGATAAGAGAAAGGGCCAATCAAGTAAAATGTCTGCGAGGGGCGGGGTTTGTTGTGCCTGGAACCACTTGTTTGCTTGTTTGTTTATTTGTCTGTTGACAAGACAACTCAAAAAGTTATGGAAGGATTTTGATGACATGTTCAGGAAATGTTGATACTGTCACAAGGAACAAATGATTTCATTTTGGTGGTGATCGGGGGGGGTCTGTCTGGCAGGGGTCTGCGATCTCCGAGTGCTTTTCTAGTTTCATAATGCAATTTCATATTTTTCACATGAAACCAAAGTGAAAAATGTGGCATATTAGGCATGTAAAAGTTATTATGCCTATTATTTTACTGGTCCAGCCCGCTCTGTGTATGTGGCCCCTGAACTAAACTGAGTTTGACACCCATGCTCTAGTGGAAATAATGAAAAAATAATGAAATACTGTGGTGTTTTATCTAGTGTTCACACTGTGATACGACGCCACATGAAATGAATTCTATCAGCTTGAATAAAACTGCAGATTTCTCTTAATTTTAGACTATCATAAGTACTAAAACCAGCAGAATAGGCTCCACAATCTACTCCTTTTTAACATTTGAATGCAGAGAGGTCACATGCGCCTTTAAATATTGTTTGTGGGATTAACTCGAGGTTTGATTTATCATTTCACACAGACACCTGTATTTGCTAAAATTAGGATCGTGCACCTACTCCATCATGCAGCCTCTGTCGGCTCAGTCGTACACTCTTTCATAGTAATCTCCAGCAGCACAGTCATGTTCACGAGGATGCAGAAATAGCCACTGGCAGTATTTACGCCTCATTTATGTGGCCGTGTTTTTATTTTTTAAAGCTGCACCAGGTGAGATTTTTATATAAAAACAACATATTGGTTGCTGTCGATGTCTCATTTATATTCTCTCCACTGGTGTCTGCACATATTTAGAATGGCTGTGAAAATAGCTGTTAATTAAGAAGATTAGAGTATCAGTATGTGTTTAACTACCACTCTTGTATTCCAGGCTCTGATTAGATGTACTGGGATGGAGAGGATTGTTGCATAAACACACAGGTGCAAAACACTCTCTAAAATCATCAGACATTTTAATGAGTGTCAGACTGTGCACACCTCCGCTCTCGGTCCATGCCGGAGAGCAGATCGAGGTCTCCGTCGGGGGAATAATCAATCAAAAATGTGTTGCTGTGAAGACTTAATTGTCACATCCATGCATTCATTGGATTTCATTTCACGCTAGACTTGACAGAGAGTTAATGTAATAAACAACAGGTTAAAAATGACCAGCAGAGGGGATACGCTAATAAATAATTGGACGATATATTAACCAGATATAAACACTAGCAAATGAGTCATCAGTCTAAATGACACGCTCGTATCAATATCAGAATGATTATACATCAGATTCCACTCTGTCTTTTATTCATGATGCCTCTTTGCCAGGTATTACAGACTAATTTGAATGACGAGCATCATTGATTGTCAGCTCTCATCACTCAGTGTTGGGTATGAGACAGCGCCGTAGCAGTAGCTCAGCCATGGAAAAGTGACGGTGTGAACGGGGGTTACTGGAGGTTGGCGCCGAGTTCACACTCTGGTGTTGTTGTTTGTGTCGCATACAGATGTTGTTTGAAGTATAGACAGATGTTAGGACCTCCCAGGAACTGCGGAGTAGCATCAAAGAGAAGCCTCGCTCCTCATTAATGTGGAAAAAATCAGATACCGATCCATATGTGTGGGGTTGTAATAAGGACAAAAGCCAGAGGGTGGATGGAAATGGACAAAAAACCATGAAGAATGGAGGAGAACGAAGAACAAATGAGATGACGGAGACACTAAAAAGAGCAAAACTGAGATTCAACAAGTCGGCTGTGCTGTCGCTAACTTATTTCTCCATTAACAGCCTTTTTTTCCCCCTTTTATTACTTTCCTCCCTATTGATACAAATCACAATGAAGTATTTCGGTGTTTGATAAGTTCATCAATTATGCACGGGCATTATCTCGGCCTTTTCAGCCATGCAAAATCGATGCTTATGGCAGAGCACCCTGTCTCAAATGTGTTTCTCAGTCTGTATATGAGGAGACACTTGGGGAAGAGCCAGGGGAGGAAGATGAAAGTGAGAGGTAGCGCTAACATCCACCCCAGACAGTTGTTCATGAATATCAAAGAACAGCTGTGAATGGAAGCAGGTTCTCATCATTTTTTACTCATTATCTTAAAGCACCGGAACACATTGCAATTAAATGGTTTCATACCCCCTAAAGTTTGTGACGGTGGCGTGCTCCGTGCCAAAAACTTTAATTAAACAGTATTGATTCATGTAAAGAACACCTAATCGATATAAGTCAAAGTGGAAAAAACATCCCTTCCTCGGCCGTGACGCCTCTTCCTGGGCATGTTGGAGTGATAAGACGTGTTTGTTGTGAATTATGAGCTTTTTCTGCCATCTGCTTTTGAAGAATGCAGTGGAAAAAGAAAAAAAAAGGATTCGAGGAGAAGCCTAGCACAGCGGCCATAGCTCCCTCCCTCTTGTCCTTTTGGTCTTGCAGGGTATCGCCTTGGCAACGCATGAGGAAACAAGTGGTGCTCTTCAAGACTCAGACATTAGGGTCAACACTAATCTGGGGGGGATGTGATAAACAGTCTGAACCGGAGCCAAAATCACTTCAAATAGAGCAACACGAGACATGGTAGCCTGGTTGCCAAGAGGGATAGAAACTCATTTAAATTAAGAGACGCATGATTCATAGAGGGGCCTTTTAAGATGTGGCAGGTTTTTTTTTTTAAAGGGCCACATAGAAAATGCACGACTCTGACGGAGATGTTTATATGGATGTGAAACCACACGAGCCGTTTGAAAGGTTTGAAACAGCCCTCGTCTCCACACAGAATTAATGGCATGATTACTGCTTCTTTTAGGAATCTTTTTTTCTGTAACTATCAAATAAAATCTATATATTGCATGTTTTTTGGTACACATTGGACAAAAATAATGCACAGTGTACTTTCAATACCCTCGGCTAAATGAAGTGTAAGATTCTGTTTAGAATCAGAGAAACTTTATTGTCGTTCAAAGGCGCAGACGCACTAACCCGATGTTCGACGCTCGGACCTCATCGTCAGTCTGTCCAGGTCGGTGACCTCAGTCTGTTCAGTTTGTTCCGTTCCATCTGCCGTCGTTAATGTCGTCTCCAGTCTTTTGGTTTGATTCCACATGTTTACTGGTCCACTCCCACTGGTTCAGTGGGACCAGTCTGATTGGTGCAGGGATAGTCCTGGACCAGTGAATGAATGAAGCACAAGTTTCCATGAGAGTCCAGTTCTGCCAACGTCCTTGACACTGTTACTGTCTTCTAGAACAGACCATGAACTGCTCAGATCAGATCTGAATGAGTAACAGTCAGTGTTGTCTGACTAGGATCACTGTTAGCATTGTTAGCATAGTGCCATTTCAATACTGTTAGCATTGTTAGCATAGTGCCATTTCAACACTGTTCGCATTGTTAGCATAGTGCCATTTCAACACTGTTAGCATTGTTAGCATAGTGCCATTTCAACACTGTTAGCATCGTGCCATTTCTGCTCGGTGTTCTCCTGCACATCTTTCTTCTTCCACCAGTAGAAGCCCTGGAGCTGAGAACACCAGGATCTTCTTCTTACTAACCACCTGTTCAACCAGTCCAACACCAACCCTTCTGGATACTCAACACTCTGACAACAATGACAGACCACAGACAGCTCTGGGTTTGGTCTACACACACGTTCCATCATTTTAGGTTTTGCACATGTGCAGAACGTACACTAAGTCAGTAATGGATTTGGTGTGTTCTTCACATTTTGATCGTGTTGAGGAGACAGAAGCCGACTGATCAGTCAGATGATCTTTTCTGGTGACAGTCGGCAGTTGGGTTGGTGTGTGTTCACCTTTAGATGTCACTCATACACTAAACAACACAACACAGAAACACACAATTGCTAAAAACCTAGTGAGATAAAAGATAGTGAAACATAAATAATATATACAGAGTTCATGTAAGTCTCTAAAATGTGAAACGTGGTAAAGTGCATGTGCTGGAGATCATTTAGGAACTATTGTTTGTTTAAAATGTTGTACGTTGGAAGTTCCTGCTCTGTCATTTTAGATCAGATTGTCTTTGTGTCGAACTTATTCCATATAAATTAAGATTTTATAACTACACAAAGCACAGGGCCATTTGACCTTGAACAAGTAGGTCAAGGTCATCTATTTTCAATGTTCTCCGGCTCCATGAAAAGATGACACACAGTCTAAATCTGGTGCAGATATTTCAGTGCATTCTTCAGTTAATGTGATTTTGTTGTTGAATGGACAGACGGAGACAAAGTGATTCCAATACCCCTTCAGCCTGAAGCCGGGAAAAAGCATCGACTTCGCTCTGGAATAAGTTGGAAATGCAAAGTGGAGCAGTGTGTGCTATGTTCTACATTCACAAAAGGTTAAAATTGCTCTTTTTTTGAGTGTTTTTCACCTTTTCTTGCACTTCTTTCATCACACTGCTACATCTTATTATCTAAAGGCCATCTTCCATTTGTGGGCTTGAGAATTACGAATACAATAGCGAAAGGTTACTTAAATGAAAGCTAATGGTTAGCCACATTATGCTTCAACAATTAGAGTACTACTGGGTCACTGAATGGTTTGCTCTTTTTGTTCGGTGTAATTTACTGACATTTCATGCAAATAGAAGTCAAGCTTAATGTATCTTTCAAAATACACATCAGATAATACAGAAATAGAGAAAGAGGCCTAGTGATTTAAGAGGGTTAAATAACATGAATGACTGTTGGTGATCGCCTGTCACCTGGACGCCGATGATCAGTGTGAGGGTTAAGGTTGCGTCCCTGTGAAGGACATCGATTATGACACTTTGCGTGTGATTGTGTACTGCAGCTGATGGATTGTTCAGCCGCAATGCATATAAATATAGACACTGCTGCTGGAGGTAGAATTCATGCAAAAATAAAGACCTTTAATAATAAAAATCTGTTTCATGATGTTACGTGATCAGGCCTATCACTACACCTGTTTGCAGAAATGACAACAAATACATCATGACTTACTTTTCAGGTGTCTCGACTTTTACTTCTTACACTTTTACACACACAAAATACTTTCTCGTTGAATCATAGATTATTTTTTTAGTTTAGATCTTTGTCTTTATGTCTGGAAAGCACACAGACTTCAAACTAAATGGATGCCGTATCCATCGGTGCATATCATGTTCAGACGAAATCAGTATAAAAGATGTAACAAGATGAAAGAAAAGGAGACTGGACTGTGCAGATAAGAAGCCGTAATGTTTGGAGTTCTGCGCCGACACTGGAAACTGGTGTTCGGACTGAAGTTTATATTACTTTGCACAAAAAAAAGAAGTTGCTATGTACTTTTTTTTTTAGGGGTGTAGATATTCCAAATCCTCACTCGCAAGGGGAGGTCTGGTATCAGAACACAAAACCACTAACAAATTAACTCCATGTATCACAAACTGTATCAGTCACTGGATAAAATCTAAAGGTCATTGTTTACACACATGTGGGTTCTTCTCTAAACTGGGTTTATTTGAGTCTGTGTGACTTTTCCATCAGTTTAGACCCAATAATCAAAGGTAAA
>JAPTYQ010000008.1:5499480-5512024 GCA_029814465.1 Ostorhinchus cyanosoma
GATTTTCCAGATCTATAGTCTCTAGATCAGTTCTTCTATCTGACTGAACAGTTCCTCTGGAGGTGATTCTGTCTGAAGAAATCTGACCAAGATATTTTTCACTGGTTCCATTGGCAGATTTTTTCTCTTTGCTTAATTCAAGTTTGTTTTTGGTTTTTTGTTGTTTTTTGCTAAATTCAAGCAAAACAAATCTGCCAATGGAACAAATGAAAATGATCAGAAGAAGTTTGCTTGAAATAAGATTTTCCAGATCTGTTGTCTAAAAATCAGTTCTTATAACTCACTGAAAAGTTTTTTTTTGTTTTTTTTTTTAGGTGATTCTGTTTTATTTTAAGTGGGATCAGATGTTTGGACTGAAATGAGACAAATCCACTTGGTCAGTTTTAGATTTTTTGTTGTTGTGTGGAACATAAAGCGTTCGGACTGTTCTGACTCAGAGGAGGATCTATTGGAATGCAAGGTCTGAGTTCCCTGTAGCCACAACATCTCCTTCTGTGAGCAGAACTGACCATGAATCTATCTGTAATGGCGTCCATGAGTTTACTGTGAGGCGAGTTTATCAGAAGAGAAGTACATGAGGTTAGTGTGAAGCCAAGGCCACAGTACAATAGCAGTGACTAAGACATGATTTGGAACAGAACACTGTAATTGTTCTTCAATATTTACATTGTGGTTGCACATGCTCATGGTGTGAAATGGGGGGGGGGGGGGCTTTACTGAGAATATAGATATAGAAGTACAGAAATGAAAGGCTGTTCTTCTGCGTCTCCACTTGTACTGTATTTGTGGAGCCGTCGTGCAGAATGTGTGGACTCCTGCCACCTCTGACTGTTACTGTTAGTCACACATAAAAAAATAAGGATTTTCCTGAAACTTAGTGGACGGGTACGGCATGGGCCAAGGACAAACCCATTACGTTTTGGATCAGATCCATCAAAGGGGGGGGTCGAGCTTGGGATTTTTTTTTTTTTTTTGCTGGATTGAAGTACAGGACAGTGAAGCCTGGATGGATGTATGCATGAATGAGCGCCCAGCCCCTTTTTATGGAGCCTCTTCACTAATAAAAAAAGTATTTCATGTTCCTTCCCTGTGACCTTTAAGTTTCTCTGTGCAGACTGATTGTGCACTCTGGATGTTTTCAGTTTCCCAGTTTTCACCTGAAATCGGAGTTTAAAGCAGAGCGACCAGCAGGGCTCTTGACAACACATATATTCTGGTGCCCTGCTGGATCGAATAAGTGCAATATGAAACCTTCAAGCTGTCACTACAGAAATCCATAATTTTGAGACTTTTAAAGCAAGAGAATATAGAATGTTTTTAATCCGTAAAGACTCAGTGCTTCTTTTACAGCTCGTCCCAAATGAATTTTTCACTTTCATAAGTGATTCATCACCATTTATTCTAACATTATCCTCTGTATTTTGTGGGGGTTTTTTCAGTGAACATTATGTATTTTCTATATTTAATTCACTGATCATGTAGATGTTCATAAAAGCTCAGATTAAAGTTGATGGTTATATCAAAAATAGAGAAAAGTGACTTTTTCTGTGAAATATATCATTAACCCATAGAGACCAAAACAACCACTGGCAACCAAATTCATCTATGGATCTAAAATATCGAATAACTCTGATCTACTAATCTTATCAATACATGTCAATAATTAATATAAAATGCAGTTCATGCTCATCAGATATGACCATATTTGGATGTTCAGAGGCTCCGTAGTTACCGTGGAAACACCGTCATCTTCCCCAACATTGATTCTCCAGTTAAACCCATGCAGTTGGATCAGTGACAGTGGATGGAAACACTGGGTTTAGGTTCAGTTAAAACCATATTGGAATTCAGGTCTACTTTTAACATTTTGGTGAGTTATATCTAAACATGTACCGATACTAAAGTATGTCATTAATGTCCACTGTTCCCTTCCACCAATTTCCAAGAAAACTGATGGTGTATTTTTGGCGTAGCCCTGGAGCCCCTTGAGTCCTTGTTGTTAATCTCATCTCCTGCTATAAAATTCCTCCACTTTATCTGTTAAAATCAAGGTAATTTTTATCCTCTATTTATAATGCAAATGCACTCAAGAAATGCATTAAGGTAAGTGATTTCTGCTATTCTTACTTTCCATTTCCTTACAATGGCCCTGTGCAGGTTTTTAACAAATAAGCCGTGCGATGATCAGGATATGTTCTCTTTTTCATGTCCATTATGTATGTGCTGCTACGGAGCCAAAAGCCACCGGTGCTAATGGCTGTGGTTTTCACGTCCTGCCCGTGCCGGCCTCAGCCCTGCTGTAGTGACAGTTTGGGTCCAACTGTTCATGCACATGCACAGTCCATTTGTCTCTGCCTCTTCGGGTGATGCTGAAAAGCTCGTGCGAAGCCTCATGTGCCTATAAAAATCTCTTCCTCGCCGCTGAGAGCGAGAGCCAGAGAAAGAAGGTGATGGAGAGACGAGCAGATATTATATTAATGAAGTGATGACAAAAAGGTGGGTGTGATATGAATGGGAGAGAAAGACGGTGACAGAAATGAGTAAGCGCAGTGGCGTCGAAGCCATGCATTAATTAGCACAAATGGGTGACATGCAACTGTGAATGACTGGGTGACAGGCTGCGCTTTAATCCCAGCTCCAGGAGGAAGTATTTTTCATTTATTTCGTAAAGTGCATGATTATTTTCCTCATTTTTCTCTCCTAGCGTACCCTTGACATATGCGTCTTTTATTCTAGACACTGTGTACTAAATGCCGCTAATGATGATGAATCAGTAGCGACAGCAGCATGGGCCACAGGATGAGTTGTTATTCAGATAGGGCCGTGTGCGTGTTCATCTGAAGACTTATAAATGTGTTAGGGCTGACGTTTTGACAGGCCTCTGCAAACTGTTCACATTGATTGATGTGCCTGCACGCCGCTTCTGGGCACCGCCGTCCAATGAAATGCAGTGGCTGCAGCTGAAAGACTCCCCATTTATCAGCATCTTAATTATACAACAGAGTGGCTCAAGACCTTGTTAGTCTAAGGGAAGTAGCCATTGTTATGCTATACCTGATGTTATGGAAGCAATTCCCGCTGTGTTTATATTTTCCCGTGCGGCTCAAGAGATAATGGATGATTTATGAGCGCTTTTTTCCAGCCACTGGTTGAGGACGGAGGCACTTTCACCAGACAAAAGACTTCCCATCACACCTAGTACCAAAGGAGGCACTGCTGCGGGAGACACACAGATATTTATGTTTGGTTTTATTGTCTAGAAAGGAAATTTAAATACACAATTCCCCTCATTCTCTTTGCATAAATAGAATGTTAACATAAGCCAGGCACCAGCACTATTTGGATTCACGCGTGTCTCAGGGGCACTTCCACCAGCCTTTAACGACTGCTACCTTCAACATCAAAATTCCCATTAGTGAGAACCAATTTCCACCAAAATACTAAAAAAAAGAACAGTCCCTTGGGGGGCACTTCAGAACTTTATTAAAGGGCTGCATAGCAGTGCTTAATCTGCTTTTAATGCACTGTTCCAACTCTGTTTCTTGAAGTTGGACTTGAACCGTTGGAGAAACATCAGGAAGGTCTACGCCGCGGTCACTGTTCTGGTCCCGAACGTTCTCCATCTGTTTTCCAATTAACACAAGAGTGTATGAGCTACGGTGCATCACAAAAGGAATGTAATATGTTATAGTTACTGAGAAATAGATGTGATGAAACTACAGCTACTATTCAAAATCACTGTGATTATATTAGAATAGTGGTTTTGTTTGACCTACACATCCTCATTCCCTACATTTTTGCATTTCAATGCACTGGGTACCATTACAGTGTCATATTTACACATTTAGACCCGTGTCAAACCGTGCAGTAAATCTCATGTCCACTAGGGGGCTGGCTCCGAAAGGGAGACAATCCTCCAGACTGATCTCATGAAATCCCATTGTATGTAACTCCAGGTCTTATTGCATTTTGCGTGCTTTACGTACGCATTTTCATCCTTTTGCATATTATTCAATGTACGTCAGGATTGACAGTTTACATATCCATAACCGCTAACCCTAACCGCTAATCACGTTGTATTTGACGCAGCGTGAACATGCACGTGGACAGCTCATAATGCGTACAGAAAACACGTCAATTAAAAGCAGCGTGTTATCTGTACGCGATTCACGATATCACGTTAAATCCTCATAAAATAAGTGACTTTACAGCAGAAATAAACAGAACAGCCTGGTACAAACACTGGTTTTGGTCTCTTTAGTTCATTTCCTTCTGTTTAGCATTAGCTCATTTTATAGAACTCACCTTTTTAGATTATATGAAGCCAAAACATTCAGCATAATTAAGCGAGTGTCCACTGTGATTGACAGGTGGGTGTCATCAGTGCGTTCAGCGCCGTTTGTTCTTTACTGGTGTTACCTCGGCTGCAGTCGGACATCACAGCTCTTGTTTATCAAATAAAACATATTCCTCCCCCTGAAAGGCAGCTCTGCTGGTCGTCTTTAAGAAGTTACACTAATAAGACCGTTAGAGGATTCTGTCAGGAAATTTACTGGTGATTAAGCCTCACACTGGAAAAAAATCTAACTCTGACCCAGTGTATTTGTCTCATTTCAGTCCAAATATCTGATCCCACTTAAATCAGACAGAATCACCTCCAGAGGAACTGTTCAGTCAGATAGAAGAACTGATCTAGAGACTATAGATCTGGAAAATCTGACTGAACAAATCTGACCAAGATCATTTTCACTGGTTCCATTGGCAGATTTTTTTGCTGGAATTAAGAAAAATAAATAAATAAATAAAAATAAAAAAATTTTGAATTAAGCAAAAAATTTGTTTTTTCAGTGTAATGACATGCAACTATTTTTGTGTCAGCTTCCATATATATTTTTCATTTTGTTTAACTTTTCCTAAGTGTTTTTATCACTATCATTATATATCATCCTCTGCATTTTGCATTGTTCATGAAGTCAGGTATATTCCTGTATTTAATTTACTGATCATGTAGACGTTCATTAAAGCTCAGAGTAAATTTAAATGATAATATATGAAACTGAAGAAATGGAGAAAAAGTGACTTTTTCAGTAACATTTATCATTAAGTGAACATAAAAAACAAGCCTGTTTCCACGTTCACTACGGAGCCTCTGAACGTCCAAACGGCTCATATTGGAGGATGTTAAAAACTGTATTGAACATGTACTGATAGGACAGTAATGCTTTCAACATTAACATTTTAGGTCAGTAGATGTTTTTAGTCACTCGTGGCTGTTTAGGTCAATTAAGTCATTAATTACAGTAACTGATGCTTCTTACGTCCATCAGCTGTTAGCATTAAACCACTTGAATCCTAGGGTCTGTCTGCTAACCTGCTAATTACCTGTTAATTAGCTCACTGGATAGTGATTACTGTGTTTGTACTTTTAACTATTTTGACATGACTGCTTTCATCCCTCGCTCTTCTCCAACTCCATCCAGTTTTTTCCATAAAATCAACATGACAACGACCATATTGCGCAACTTTCGGCTTCAGAATTTGAGTTCATAAACCAATAGTTAAAGTCAGTGGGTTCATCCATTAATTACGTGGTGATATTATTATGGTCTACACAAAGCCATTGTTATGGTTTGGTAGCTTTAGGCCATGAACTGAATGTAATTAGGGAGGGAGGAAGTGTGTGTCATTTTAACGGGTTATATTAGTGGAGCCAGTACACCATTACCAAACCTAACTGTGGAGTTTGCATGTTCTCCTCGTGTTTGCATTGGTTCTCCTGTTTCCTCCCACAATCCAAAGACATGCACTGAGAAGTTCAGTGGTTAAATGGAAATGGCTCATAGGTACGAACGTGAGAGGGATTGGTTGTATGTCTCTCTCTCTTTCTATGTGTGTGTGTATATATATATATATATATATATATATATATATTTTTTTTTTTTTTTTTTTTTTTTTTTTTTCTCTGAGCACCATCCAAACGTGTAATTTCCAGAAAATGCTTTGCTCAGATGCCTATTTGGTATTTGTTGCTCAGGGGGAACACAGTTAACAGCTGTATTTTTTTCATTCTTAACACGTGTACGTCTGCGTTTGGACGAATCCTTTAATGTGGGACATTGAGTTGAATCTCTCGTCCAGAGTCAGTCTGACTGGTACCTGTGGGTGTGGTCTATAGACGATTAAAGGCAACAAAGAAAACACCCAAATGTTTTTCCAGCTCAAAATGCCACAGCTTACGATCCACCAGAGGGAAAGTGTCATTGTGGTGTTCTGAACAGGACTGGGCCGTGGTGAAGTCGCTCCGTCTGCGCCGTCATCGGTCCACTCAGTCTGAAGGACCGGATCATCAGACTCAGGGCATTTTCACGGAGTACTCGAGTACTCAGAGAACGCTGGACCCCAAAGTCCGCTTAATGTTGTTCATGTGAATGTAACCATTCTGTGCTCGAGTATCGTACCCAAGTCCATTTGAGAAGCTAGTCCTGGGTACCTGGGTTTCCACAGCCCACCGATACTACCAGGACCCCGGTACGGTACGATGTCGCATGAATGCGATCTGTGTCCGAGTCTGAAGTGACCTAATCACCATTCTAACACAAGTGAGTTACTCACCATGCACTCCTGTTGTCTCCTGGGAAGGTCTGGCACGGGCTCGCCTTATCGACCGAACCACTGGGTGAAATATCAGGGACAACGAAGGTCCTGATTCTTCTGTTTGCCTCAAACAGGAGAACAGCTCAGTAACACCCACTCGTACTCGTGCACGGGCCGCGACACACGCCTGTGAACGCAACATCTGCGGTAAAGGTGTGAACGTATCCAGGTACAGTACGGACTGGCGGTCGCTGTGTGAAGGCGTCCTCGGGTCCATGTGGCGTCACTGCGCTGCTCTTTTGGAACCAGAGGTGGACTCGCCCCGTACTGAACGAGGACACGTTCAGGTTCTGAGTCCCTGAATTCAGTGACTGAATAAACCTGTTGAGTTGATCACAGTTCATTCTCTAATGACCAGTGTTTCCCTCTTTAATATGAAAGGAACCCCAAACCAACTCATTTAACAGATCTACAAATATGCAGATTATTCTGGCCCGTGTGTTTTGAGCAGTGCTAAGTACATGTCCTGGTTTCATGGACCCTGCCTTCGCCTTCCTCCATCCTCTCGTGTATAAAGCAGTTCAGAAGATGAATGAGTGCCTGGACGGTGGTGCAGACGGAGCTTCCTGGAGCAGCGTCTAGTAGCGCTCAGTGGTATTACAGCTGTTATATCCTTCACCTGCTTCATTTGGAGCCTATTTATTTAAGGACAAAATAACTTGTCTAAGGTCAGAAAAATGTTTGGTTAAGGGCGAAAATACAAAAGACAGAGAAGACACACAGATAAACACCAGCTAACGTCTGTGGTCTCCTCTGTGTAAGTCCACATACTTTAATGTTCCTCTAAAAGCAACAAAACCACCTCCTATAAAACTTTTGCTACTTAACAAAGTCCCTTGTCGGCCCGTGTCACCACTTCCTGTCGTCTCAAACCCGGTTTACACCAAAGATTCATAACAAGATGAAAACATTTTAGGGCATTGGAGATAAAGGTTGCGTCTGTGTGACCGTCTCAACTCGACCAATGACATCGATTCATTTGGTCAAATCACCAGAGGCGGGTTTTAGAACATGGTGCTCTATAGTGTTTGTTTTTCTCAGTATTTCACCTGCTACCACAAACCACTGTAACTATCCACTGTTCCCTCCGGTAAATCCTGTCTTGATGTCTTGTCCATGTTCTCTCTCCTTATTAGAGGTGACTCCAGTTCCCTTAAACAACACAGCTGCTCCGGGAATCGCTTCACTGTTTCAATAAATACCAGAGGAGCAGCTGTAGTAAATAACTTACCGTCATTGTCCTCATTCATATTTTAGAACGCTACAAATTATACCCAGATACAGAAAAAAAAGCCTCAAACACCAGCAGCTAGAATGGAAATACAGTCTGCACAGCTGTTATTTTTTGTCGGTTGAGGCTTAGAGTTAAAATTTTGCAGACTGGAGCATTGCAAGTAGTTGCAAGTTTGAGTTCTCACTGACATGAGTTTACGTCAGTGTGGGTCTGTCAGGTCCAGCCAGGAATCACAATCACTGACCTACATTTAAACCCCACATTTCTATACTCGTTCCATGAAGATGTATTCGATTCTTCCTCATAATCTATTGTATTTATTCTGTGAATTTTCCCTCGGTCACTGATTCCAGTAGTGGATGTTTGAGGGTTTGTCCAATCATATTTCACTATCACGTGTTGCCGGGTAAAATAAATCTGCCTTAAGGCTCAGAATCAACAGCGCAGCCTCTGAAGCTTCAAAGAACTGGAAGGAACCAGGGCTGGAAAAAAATCATATCACCACATTTTTTTTCATATCAGATGATCTCGCTTTGTATCATGATATAAATCAAATCAGTATTTTGAACAAGCGTACATTTGGGGGGAGTAGTCAGATGAAGCCGAGCTAATAAACCTCATCTGTAGAAACGTACATAAGATAATATTGGTTTCCATTTAACATCAGTTTTCAATCCACAATGGCCGACAGAGGAGAAAAAAATGGATTTCCGGCATTTAGTAGTTTTGGTCAGTATAATGTTTTTATGAACATTTGTATGTTTTTGTCATTTCATTCAGTAAATATTATTGATTGTGCTTGTGATAATGTAGGTGGTGCAGCTGTGGCTGTAGTGAAAGGAGACCTGCTGCTGGCTTTACTTTAGTAATGACGGTCAAAGTTTAGAGACTTGGTTTATTATCGAACAATGCAAATCCTATTTAAAGCAAAACACTATCAGATTGTGTGCAAAAGTTTTTTACAGTGTTGAAAAGTAAATATAAGTTGAGAGATGGATGCAAATTTAAGTTACAAAAAGCTAAAACAGAAGTTAACGATGTATTTCTTCGGATGTAAGGGCTTCAGCTGTGGAATAGTTAAGCTTCAGCCTTTGTTATGTTCAAAAAAGCATTATATGCATCTATAATGTAGAGTTATGGCTGTAATTGGAAAAAAAAAGTTTTGTTTTCTTTCTACGTGACACCATGTATGCTGTAGCTTAAACTGTAACGTCGGCAGCATTAATAACCTTTGCTTCTGCTTGAGTCTTTTTCAGTCAGATTATATTATTCTCTCTTCTTCTGCTGTTTTGAAATGAATATACGACTGAAAATAAACTATGACGATGACATTCAGTCTGACTACATCAGATACTGGTCTGTGATGAAAAGCCCTGTTATATTGTGTTTTTTGTATAGTACTGTTATTCAGTCTGGTAGAACCAGCTGTGAAAAACAGGGTAAACACTGGTTTACATGTACACTAATACTATTAATGAGAACGGTCCCATTCATGCAGGTGGTATATACTGGCATTATTCTGGTTTTATCAGATTACTTTCAAAGCAGTTCTTTTGGAAAATGAATATAATTTGGACGTTTATTGCAGGTTCGCTGGTCATGGTCAGTTGGAATAAGAACAGAAGAGCTTCACCTACAGTTAAAACGATATCAGAGGTTTATGGATACGAGTAAATATGAAAACACACACATTTGGTCCAACGGTGTTTGAAGGAACAGAAAAAGGCCGTCAGTGGAACACTTTGAAAGAGTATTATTTTTACTGAGGTATGTGAACAGGAATATTAAAGGAACATTCATTAGTGACGCTCATGTAAACTGTCTGTTCAGAATATTGTCTGTTTTAAAATTAGGGGGAAAAATGGAATGAATGCTGGATCTTAGGTCTGAACCGGGCTTAAGGATTTACATTGACTTGTATCCAGTACACTGCACAGTGGGGTGTTGAAAACACACCAGGGCTCAGACCCAACCCACCAGACCGAGATGACTGAGGAGTGAAAACAGGCTTATTGAGTTAAACAGCCGAGCATGTCGTGTTGTTGGAGAAGAACAACTTCCAGTGTTAGAAACTAAACAGGATTTTAAAGACACAAACTTTGCTGCTCACCACTTCCACAGAACATTTAAAATATTCATTAACCCTTTAACATTAAAAGTATCATATTTCACGTATGAGTTTTGAAGTCCTCTACATGATCAGAGTAATAATTTTTTCTGTAAAAACCCGATGTACACAATTAGATACATGCAATACACAGATAATCCACCAGGGGGAGGAGTTCATTCACAGAGGCCTTTAGTGACAGTATAAGAGGAAGGAGGAAGAACTGGGACCATTTAGAAAAGGAATTAACTATTTATTAGACATGTTTGTGTTCTATTATATTTTGTTTGTTCAAAAATAACATTTGAGCTTTCAGACCCGATGGATCAAATATGATACAAAACTGAAACTCATACATAGAAATTAAATATTTGAAAAAAATGTTTTTGGATTGTTCAGAAGGACCAATAAAAGCTCCAGATTCAAAGAACTGGAATTTTCTGTCACTGATTGAATGGTTCAGGCTTTACAGGGTTAAACTCATAATAGATGAGTAACTGAACTGTAATCTATTACATTTCAATAGAGAACTTTCTAAATACAAAGGAAGCAAACAAGTAAATGAAGGAGAAGCAGAAGGTTTTGTCTTTCGGCATCATAGACAAAAAGACACTGTGTGTGTGTATATATATATATATATATATATATAAAGTTGTATTTTCTGAAGGCGAGAAGGAAAATGAAGTCTGTTCTTAGTGTCTGTGTTTGCAGTTTCTGAGCAGGAAAAGAAAAATGCTGTTTTGTTTGTGGATTTTGAAGTGAACATCAAATAACTCTCCTCTGTTGTCTGTCATTGTTCTGCTTCTGTTGTGCTTTACGGCAGTTGGCATCAAGACGGTTTGTTTTCAGTGGATATTTGTCTCCCTCCCTCTCCAGGGGTATTACAGTCGAGTCTGTCTCAGCCTCCGACTCCAACTCTGCAGCACATGGTTGGTGTCGACCGTGGCTCGGTTCTTTAATACGCTCCAGATCTGGATTTTACTATTTGAGATCAGTCACTTATTGATATTTATCAGATTTTCCTGGAAATAAAGGCACCTCTTGTTGAAGAAAATCAATCCATGATTAGATTATTTTTGAAGTGGAAGTCGATCCAAAATTGCGAGTGTTAGTTTCATTTCTAAATCTACTATATTTCATCACTATTATGAACTGAGAACAGTTAAGAACAAGAATATTTATAAGTGTTAAAGCAACAATTTTGCAAACAACAGGAAGCTTAGAAATAAGTGAATAATCAGCCATTATCCATATGCACAAAGCCTGAGAAGAGAGAAGACACAAACAAAAGATACAACAGAAATAATGAACTAATATAAATAAAGGCAATAAAATGACAGATAAAGACAAAGGCAGTAAAACGAAGAGAAGAAAAACACGACATCACATCCTAAGAATAAAAAGTTATAGTTCAGATCAGAAAAACTGCTCTTTTATGGAAATAAAATCAATAATAAAGCGCAGAATTCATGTTCATGGCTCTAAATGAAAACAGTGTTCAATATAGTGAATGTAATATTTAATCACATCTAAAAGTCGACACAGAAGCTCATGTTTCTGTCAGTCAAACTAATCTGTTAAATAGTCTTCCACATCACTGAGCGGAGTCGTCTTGTGCAAATCAAACCCAGCTGAATGTTCATTTTATTGCAGGTGGAAGTAATGCAGCGGTCTGTCACACCCTGTGAGACCAAAATGAACTAACTGTTTTTAGATTTGATGGAAGAGTCCAACTGGGGCCTGAGTCACAGTACTGACGAAAACAACGGAAATTCATTTCATTTATGTATTTATTTGATTGGTTTGAATGAGTAAACTTGTCAAAGTGTGTGTTCATATTTTCTCTGAAACGTCGCAGCAGTAGCACATGTTTAACAGTTTAAAGGGTCATATTTATCCAAACCCACTTTTATTAGTCTGTGCTTCATTTATTTGTGTATTTGGATCCTAATAGTTCAGACAAACTGCAAAAATCTAACTCTGACTCAGTGGATTTGTCTCATTTCAGTCCAAATATCTGATCCCACTGAAAATCCGACAGAATCACCTCCAGAGGAACTGTTCAGTCGGATAAAAGAACTGATTTACAGACAATAGATCTGGAAAATCTGACTGAACAAATCTGACAAAGATAGTTTTCACTGGTTCTATTGGCAGATTTTTTTCTTTTTGCTTAATTCAAGTTTGGGTTTTTTTTTGGGTTTTTTTTGCTTAATTCAAGCAAAACAAATCTGCCAATGGAACAAGTGAAAATGATCAGAAGAAGTTTGCTTGAAATAAGATTTTCCAGATCTATTGTCTAAAAATCAGTTCTTATAACTCACTGAAAAGTTATTTTTTAGGTGATTCCTTTTTATTTCAAGTGTGATGAGATATTTGGACTGAAATGAGACAAATCCACTTGGTCAGATTTAGATTTTTTCCAGTGCAGTTTGAATTTGAACCCTCCAGCTGCTGCAAAGCTATCTGCACATTCATTTGGGCATAAATCCAGTGGATTTCTCCAACCTGTTTGAATTCCTTCTTCATTGGTTGCGTCTCTAACTAGC
>JAPTYQ010000008.1:5545058-5555218 GCA_029814465.1 Ostorhinchus cyanosoma
TCCTCAGAAATAGGGTCTTAGATGGACCTGTGGAGTTGAATGAATGAAGAATTCAGACCCAAGCAGAGCATTTACAGCTTATGGAGACCACAGGGAAATGCAGAGTTCCATTTAAAAAAACAAAATATCACTCCTTTAATGAAGTATCAATTATATGTTTTCTAATTTAATTACCATGACTTATGTATATCATATGTAATATTAGAGATATATGTCAAAGGATGCATTTAATGAATGGCTCCAGTCTGTGTCATGGATGAGGATACTGCGTTTGCTCAGCATGTTTTGTGATTAGTGACTGTACTCGGGGAGATGACTGGCCGCTGGCTATCAGGTTTCAGACTGTCCAGTCACTATGACCAGTCATCAGTGTGTTGAGTTGCGGACTGACTCAGCTAGTTCAGCCCGGCGTCTGGTGTGTGCATAGCTTCTGTCAGCAAGACGGCGCAAAAACTACTGCAGAACTGGGGTTTTAGACTTGCTTTAACACTGGGCAGCCGCAGGCTCATTTACATCAACCGCAAAAATAAATAAATAAGAAATTGAATAAATGAATAAACAAACTCACCACCAACTGACAAATTAAAACTAAGACCTCTGGTGATATGGTAGCAGTTGGTTACACACACAAGTGGTACCAACTAATGAAAAGGAAGAAAACAGGTGGTAATTTGTGGTTTTGTGAAGTTTTAATAATTTAGTGAAATAAGAAAAAGGGAGGAATGATGGTATTATTGGAAGTCTGTGCTTTCTGAGTGCCCTTCTAGTTATTATGATGTAATGATATGAGGCCTGTGCAGGTGATTCACAGTGAAGAAGAAGGAGTTTATCCATCAGTAATTTCCTGGGTAGTCCCTGGCTTCCATTTATAGAGGACAGGCACTGTTATCCCAACTTACACATGATTTACAGCTGCCTGCGTAGTATCTTCTGCAGTCAACATATCCATCACTGAAAGTGACATTGCACTGTGCTGACTCTCCCCTGGGGAATGTTAGCATTAAACATCATGCTCATGCAGCATCATGATAGCCCGAAGGGTGCTTTGCGGGGGAGTGTGTGTGAAAACTTCCATATTAAAAGCATTATAAAGAGCAGATTTTTTCACTCCCACCTCCCTCATGAAAAATGTACAGCAGCGTATTCATTACTTCATTGAGCTAACTGAGTGTGACAAGCAAAGAGCTGCATCAACCGAGGGCGAGGAAGCAGCACTACAATACAGCCTTTGGCCACTCTCTGAGGACATGGCAACCCCGCTGCTCATGGGAGCTTCATCGCCACACTATGTTTGGATTTTTCCAAATGGTTGAGACGGCCACACACAGCATGAGGCGGAGCTCGCTTGAGCCGATTTGCCCCCCAATCTAATGCATGCGTGGTCATCGGGCAGTAATCAATTCACTGCCTATACTGTGTGATGAATTCGACACAAGAGCAATGGCTCACGGCACTGTGCTATAAATAAGTTTATGCATTTTCATCAGTTTACAAGACATACAGACATGATCCAGGCAGTGGCTGCATTAGGCATCAGGTTTGGATGTGTGTATGGGGGATATTGTATCCCATGCATACAAAAGACATAGATGGATATGGTTATGACTTTCATGACATATGGCCATGTATCTGCAGGCGGCTAATATGTCACAGCTTTATGCAGAAGTAAGTATCATAAACATAAATATCTGTCAGTCATCTGTTTCAGTGTTCAGGTGTAGTAAAATATATGCATTTAGAATTTGTAAGTAGTATCAAATATCAGAAAGTATGAATAAACCCCATTTCCAGAAAAGTCTGGGTATTTTCTGAAACACAATAAAAACTAAAAACTAAAGTCTGTAATTTATTATTTCACTTTCAACTTAACTGAAATTTAATCACATTTTGTATATAGAAACAACATAATCTGAAAAATATTTCCCTTAAGGTGTTTTTCTGCAGCATCCGACTCTTGATAATGGATAAACATGAGGTCACAGTGACCTTGACCTTTGACCTCTGGCAGAGTCTTTTCAGTTCAAGTATGTGTGCAAGTTAATATTTGTACCTAATTTGAAGCAATCTATTGAGCTTTTCCTGGAATACAGCATTTTAAATGTAATGGGGACTGAATGATGATAACATCCTCTGAGAAGAGGTGGATGGATCTAAGAACAGTGTGACTGAAATAAGACCAAAAGCTACAGAATATTCCAGTAGCACCGTTCTGTATGATAACCCTGTCACCAGACCAGTCCACATTTCAGCCTTTTCCAGGAAACACAGACTTATCAGCAAAAGGTTCAAAACACTTTCTGACCAGCCATTTTGAAGCCAGATTTGGCTATGATCTTGTTGACTTTTTGGAGCCAGAAGTGACCATATTTGGACAATAGGGGCAGAAATACAGGAACAGCTAGTTTCTTTGCATAACAATTTAATTTTATATTCTTGTTAAAGGGAATCTATGAACCATGACTACAGGTGAGCTGTCTGTCAGGAAAAAGTGTGTTTCATGAAATATTAACTGAAACTCTGAAAGTTCAATTCAGGAAACAGCCTGTCATACAGACCTGTCAGTCAAAGTCTGATGTGACAGATGTACAACCTTCTGTTCAACCCAAGATCTAATTAACAGGAAAAAGTTGAATTACATCACTCATTACAGGGTTCAAATGAAATGGATGAGACCAGAATGAGTCCAGGACAAGAAATGTAAGATTAAAGGTACTGTATGTAAGAATTCTTTTCCATTAATCCTAAAATGGCCCTGAATATCACCAGACATTAAGGAATCATGTTCATTTCAAATACTGATGTCACTGATAGCAGTAGTCCAGAAAGAGTATTCACATTTGAAAAGCTAAGTGTCAGCCCACAAGTAATGTTGATGTTGTCATTGTGTGTTTTGGTTTGATGCCCCGCCCATCACCTGTCTGCCAATCACAAAGTCAATAGTGCTTCTTCATCCAGGTTACCAGTTCCACCGAGCTGCATCTGCAACATTTCTGATCACAAATGTCTGACGTTACTAAACCTAAAAGGCCTTTTATTATTCCCAAATATGTTGCGACAAAGTGAGAAACAAAACGAGGATATGTACAAGAGATGCTTTTGAAACATGGAGACGAATGACAGTGGAGAAGAATTTGAAGACCAGCGCCGGGGGTCACCGGCCCAGGCTCTATCATGGTCTCCTTCAACCACTCAGAGCCAGGTTCGGTGAGAGGGCCTCTGTGAAAAGACCGCAGTATTTATACCAGTGTAGGACTCATCACTTGCCATGGTAGCTCCTTGTAGTAGACGCTCATGCAGGATCTGGCAACCCCTAGTCTGGGGGGAGGGGGAGGGGTGACCGCGCTCTACAGTGTTTCTTTATTTAAGGATCCCCATTAGTCTCTGCCCAAGTAGAGACTATTCTTCCTGGGGTACATTCCCAATATTAAAGTACAATTTATACATTTACAAAGCACATAGAAAAAAGATACAAAAACATAGTTACATTAATTCAGCATTGTTTCATTATTGATTATAGATTTCTTAACATTTGTTTTAAAAACAACATAATTACTTCTCAATATAAAAATATCATGATTTATACATTTACAAAGCACATAGACAGAAAAAAAGTAGTTACATTAATTTAGCATTGTTTCATTATTGATTATAGATTTCTTCAGATGCGCTTTAAAAACAACATGATTACTCACTAACATAACTTCTGGAGGTAACATTTTTCGATGACTGTATATAAGCGTCTTTTTGAGTGCATTAGTTCTTGGCAGAGGTAAAGTAAAAGTAGCATTAGAGGCTCGGCTCATATTTTGAATGTGATTGATTTACCAGTTTTGGCCACTATCCAACATATGACTCCTCTAATATATTTTATTTATAGAAGTTTATTGTGACTACAGAGGTCAGGGAGCAAACCCATCAGAGATAATCAGTCCTTAAAATACTTCCAAAAACTTCTGGATTAGCTTCAGTTGGGAGCCAAGGTCCTTGCCTCTTGGTTCAGCACCAGCGTTGGTGATGGTCTGTGGCCTATTGAACATGTATCATGAAGTAGAGAGTGTTCCCCACCTAAAGTCATGTAAACAGCAAAAATGGAGAAAAATCCCACATGTAAAAGTGAATCAATTCGTGTCTTCAGTCTCTGAATGATTACAAAGTGTGGTGAAACGGATATGCCATGTCACACCATGGTAAACATGTGTCTGCCCCAACATTTGAGTGTTTTGCAGCATCAGAAACTAAATTTATTAATATTTACAAAGTTATTCAGGGAAAACACATCCGTAGATTTTAGTTGTTAGTGAGATTTTTGTTGGAAAATGGCCCATATTTTCTGGAAATGGGGTTTGTGCCATTACAGATACTCCTCTTAACATTGGACTTTCTCCAATAAAGCTTCTCTTTTTATTGAATTATTTTTCTATTCATCATCATGAGGCCTTAATTAAAAGCAGGCTTAAAACACATCTGCTTACTCCAGCCTTGAGTCTCATTCAGGTGCTGGTAGTGTGTTGCATATGTACGTATATGTTTATATGTACGTGTATATGTACATTTGGGTTTATTATTACTTTACCTCAAGTTCATCCCTTCGACTGTTTGCTGCCATTTGAATTTATTTAAATCAGTCTACACTTACATTTTTATAATCAATAGATACTGAAATTGATAACTTTTCAAGCCGCCTTTATTTAAAGACCATCTGACTGTCTTCCCATAAACCCCTGATTCAAAGCAAAGTACAAAACAAATGCACAATTCGTGCGCCAGTGGATTGAGTTATCATTTTGTGATCTATATTCCAGTGAAGGTAAAAAGTGCCTTTTCTGAAGCCATTTTTACTTTAAGAGGATTAGTTGCAAGGCAGCAAAATAATATATTCCGAGTAGATGCTGTGGAAAATATAAGGTCAAAGAAAAACTGGCTTTTTATTCTGTTTGCAGACAGAACATCACTTACATCCATACGGCAAGTGTTTGTGTACATTCAGAGTCGCTCCAGGGTTCAATGTACTGTAGATAGCAGTACTGTCTGAATGCAATAAAAATGTAGGTAAATCGGATGGAATATGTTACATAGTACATTTAAGGGCACGTATTCCGTAACCTGCTGTGAAATATGTTTTAGAATAAACCTTCCTAATGCTGTCTGTCCCCATGTATGTGTTTATTTCCCTGGTGTAGTCATAATGAAGGATGCTTGCTGCCTATATTTTAGAGCGCCCTCTCCTCTCTTGGATGATCCATGCTCTGCACCCGGCAGCTATATTTCCTCCCAACCCCTGCCTGTCTGATCCTGAGGTGTCATTCTGGGTCACCGTCAGCCCAGTTGTCTGATTAACAAAAATAATGCCCTGCCCAGAGCAGCATCAGCCCATATTGTCTTCAGCTGCACATTTGTGACTTTGCTTTGATGACCCTCTGCAGCATCAGCGGCGGCGGTAGCAGCAGCAGCAGCAGCAGCAGCGACAATGCCTCTTAATCCAGTGCAACAGTTCCTCTCAGATGAATGCAGCCTGCACAAATTAGTCACTGCTGCTGCATCGTAGCATTGGGATGTAAGGTTTAAATAATTTCTGAGCCTGTGGAGGAGTCTAGAGAATGGCAGACAAGCTGACTAATAACAGAGGATTCAGTAACAAGAGCTGTTCGGATGGTAATGACTCCAGAAATATCTGACTTCCTGCAAAAAATACAGACATCTCAGACAGAGGCTGATATCTGAATTCATTCAACAATTGAAAACACCAGAAATAATTGGGAGACAAAACATTAATGAAATACACAGTGATTTTGAAAAGGAACTTTTAATACAAGAATCATTAATGGACTCCAGTCACTATAAATCACAGTGTACCTACAGAGCCTCGTTTTTAACAAACGCTCGAATATACAATCAGCGCAGCTCCCTTGAGACATAAGACTGATGTAACAGATGCTAGGTTTCTATTTATTTATTTATTTTTTATTTCCATTTTATCTGAAGAGCTGTTTCAAAAGAAGCCCACGTCAGATCTCACAAGTGTCATTTGTGTGCTCCTTTTGTGGAAGAACATTGTGTGGGAGTCAGGCATATTCACCACTCACTTATGAGAATAACTCTAATTAGGCTATTTTTAACACATCCTTTTCAACAGCTCTTGGGTGTTTACATTTGTTAATGACAGCCCGAGTAAAAATCATCTATCAGCCAGCATTACCATCATCACCACTGACACATTAACATGATTCCCTCCCAAGTAAAATGCCACCTAGTGCTTTGACTATTTATATAAAACACAAAGTAGCAGCAGCAGCAGTGGAGTGCACGCCTATAAGTGTATATTTATGAGGGATATTTACATTTGCACATTACGTTTCAACTGACCCAAGCAAACTAATTAATACGCACCGCGGCATGTAGTATTTGGTTTTTTGTGCTCCAGTGAATATAAGACAGCTCTTTCAAGCCTGTGTATTCACCAGATTACACCCTTTGTAAAAACATTATTTGCAACACTTTCCCCTTCTGTAATTTCCATAATTTTCATTTAGTTTACTGTCAACTTTAAACACAGAGCACATTTGAAGTTTCTCTATCATCCTGCACCCTATTCTGGTTGAAGAAATACCACGTTTAGCCTACATGCATGAGGAAAAATGATTTTAATATCACTTGTGGGAGTTGGAATGTGTCTGTGGTATTCAGTGGCAGGTTGATGGTCACCTTTTCCTGCTCTAATGGTATTTTTGTGCTCGTAATGTATCACCATAATATTGCAACTGGGACGTATAGTTTATGCTGTGATATTTATGTAGTGTCGTTTAATTCATAAGGGAGGGGAAAAAAGCATTTATAGGCCTGCTTCTGGTGTTTGCGTCCTGTAATAAAGGCTCTTTTCCTCCACCTAGTGATGACTGAGAGGAAAAGCAGACCATCATCACTCCTGTGGAGAGAGAAGTACAGTTTCTCCTATTTATTTATTTATTTTTACACTGGAAAAAAACATCTAAATCATACCAAGTGTATTTTTCTCATTTCTAGTCTAAATATTTCATCACACTTAAAATAAGACAGAATCACCAAAAGAGGAACTTTTCAGTGAGATATAAGAACTGATTTATTGACAATAGATCTGGAAAATCTGATTTCAAGAAATCTTACCAAGATAATCTTCACTTGGTCCATTGGCAGATTTGTTTTGCTTGAATTAAATTTTAAAAATCTTGAATTAAGCAAAAAGAAATCTGCCAATGGACCAAGTGAAAATTATCTTGGTAAGATTTCTTGAAATAAGACTTTCAAGATCTATTGTTTAGAAAGAAGTTCTTATATCTCACTGAAAAGTTACCCATTAGGCTAGGGGTCTCAAGCATGTGGCCCCCCAAAGGTCCCGATCCGGCCCATGGGATGAATTTGCAAAGAGCAAAAATTCCACAGTCCAGGCTGTGGAACTCATGTTAGTTCCAGTTCCACATACAGACCAATATGATCTACAGTCAAATAAGAAGAGAAGGATCTACAAAAAATAATTACTCCAGATTTTCTTCTGGGTTTGATGTGAAAAAAATATGACATTATACCGATAAATAATGACAACTTCAAATTTATGTCTTTGTTTTAGTGCAAAAAATAACATTAAATTATGACAATATTTACATTTACAAACTCTCCTTTAACAATAAAATGTGAATAACCTGAACAAATATGAACAACCTGAAATGTTTAAAGAAAATGAAGCACAGTTTGAACCATTTTCTGCTTCTGTTCCTCAGTGTTTAGTGTTTTTGTGGATCTGATCCATAATGAACATGGACAAATGAGAAGTTGAAGCAGAATATTGTTAAAATTGCACTTACTTTTCTTTAGAAATTTCCGTTTTTTCAGGTTATTCACGTCTATTTGTTTGGATAGTTTATAAAAATAAGTATTTTCATTATTTAATGGGGTTTTTTGCTCTAAAACAGAGTCATTATTTATAGGTTATTATGCTTTTATTTTACTGGTCTGACCCACAGGAGATCAAATCAGGCTGAATGTGGGCCCTGAAAGAAAATGAGTTTGAGACCCCTGCTTTAGGCCATTATATCTTATTTGAAGTGTGATGAGATATTTTGACTTGAAATGAGAAAAATACACGTGGTAAGATTTTGATTTTTGCAGTGTAAGGAAATAAATATTCCTAACCTGCCACAAGAAGTAATGTAGCATCATCTCAGGAGGGTCAGTTCACTACACCCTGCGGCAGCGATGGGCCTTTGTCGTTATTATGTACCACCAAAACATATTTGAGTAGAGCAATTTCCCAGGGACAATAGTCAGCGATGATGACTGACAAAACATTTTTGTTTGGGCATTGTGATAAATTACTGTGGTTGTAGGATGCCAAAATATAGCAGCTTGGAAGAAACATTATTGTTCTTGAATGGTCCCCTGCGGTGAATCATTGATGTGAGGCATCCAAAATAGATATCAGTGGATGTGTATGAGGTTTCTGCTCCATTATGATAATATATCTACAAAATAAATGTGCACACACAGTGTTGTAAGGCTACACTCTTTCACAGCTACGTCATATGACCTCTGTACATGTTGGAAATGTGATCCAAGCAGCAAACAGAGCTAGTCTCTCAGCAACCAGCGCTCACTGCATCATTATGTCCTATAGGAGCGCTCAGGCCTGCCCTGTCAAACACACACATGGACGCACACGGGCTCCAGTGGGAATAATGGCTGCATGTTCGGACCCGACCAAGCCCTTCTCTGCAGAGCTGCACGTCATCAGACGGCTGAACAACAGTTTGAGTCGACCCGGTGTTAGAGATGGACCGAAACCCACTGAGCGCTCGGCCCTGGCTCCGTTACGATGTGACATTCCCCTGTTGGACCCCTGCTGTGGGCACCTGAGCGCCGGAGCAGAAGTGAACCTGGGTATTAAAGGTCGACAAACATTTATTGATGTCCCACATGTGGCCTCTGCTCTGTGGGTCCCTCCAGGTTTCAGAGAGAGACCCCAAACATCTCCATGGCCCCACAGTAGCCTCTGTGAAGATCTATCCAAGGACAAGGCCTGGAGCTCGAGGAAGGTCCCAGAATCTGCGCTGCGAGCAAAAATCAATGGTAAAAACACAACATACATGTAGATGCTGACATTTCCCCATATGTTTCCGTATACACATACAGGCGTTTTTTCCACCCATTAATATTTACTGCACATCAAGCACTGCAGGTCAGATGATAAGCTTGGACAGAGCAGGCAGCAGGAGCCTGCACAAGCAGAAAATAAATGGGAATGATATGAGCTGGAGCTGATAGCATCAGTCATTTGTCTGTTTAGTGTGATTATGATTATTTCATGAACAGAAAATTAATCTGCCTCCATTTTAGAACCATGTAATCAACGAAATAATTTTCAACCAGAAATTACCAACCTATCTCCAGTTCTGGCTTCGCAAATGCAAAGACTTTCATGCTTTCCTTTTCTTATGTGATTGGAAATCTAAACACTTTGGATTTATTATTTGTATTTTCACTGCAAAGTGGCTCTTATGTCTATTTTATTTGGGTAAATACTTGTTTTGTATGTATGTAATTTTTACTTCAATGCATTTGTATGATGCTTTTGAATTCTTCATCCCTTTCCTGTTCAGTGAAAACCACGTATCTCCAGTTTTGCGGAATGTTTGTGATAAACTGGGTGATCAAGTGTTTGAGGAAATTTCCCCCCTTAAGATAATTTGCTCTGTTGGGTTAGTAGAAAAATAAATTGGGCTAGCAAATATATCAAAGACATTTTATCATAATTATTTACATGTATTAATAGGATTATTGGATCAAATTATGTTCTATGTGATTTTACAAACATATAATGCATCACTGTAGATAAAACTGTTTATAAAGTAGGTGAAATGAACTCCTCCTTAACCCATAAAGACCCAGTGGTACTTCTGCTGCAGCCCCTAAATGAATTTCTCTCTTTTTAACCTTTCTTAATTGATTTATCACCAATTATTAGGATATTGTCTTCTGTAATTTTGCATTGTTCATGCATTGCATGTTCATTAAAGCTCCAAAGGAAGGAAAAGTTACTTTAAATACAAATAACTGAACATAAACCCAGTGTGTCCATCCACTGTCACTGATCCAACTCCATGGGTTTTACTGGTGAGTCAATGTTGTAGAAG
>JAPTYQ010000008.1:5609502-5621485 GCA_029814465.1 Ostorhinchus cyanosoma
CACACACACACACACCCACACACACACACACACACACACACCCACACACACACACACACACACACACACACACACACCTAAAGGAGGATATAAGTAGGTTGTCAAAATGCATAAAAATACTGTAGAATAACTTTTCGTCAGTATCTGCTTCCTGAATACTCAGTGCACACCTTTCTTTCCAAATGCCTACGCAACTGGGTTGTGGCTGAATGTAGGAACTCTCTTCTTTATTTCTGTCGAAGCCCCCCCCCGCCAACACATCCGTGTTTCCCCTCGCACCATCTGCCCAGAAAAGGGCACATGAGAATACACCCCTCGGCCCCCAGCCTCCAAACTCCAGATGCTGAAGAAAGGCGGTGCAGAGTCATATCAGCGGAGTAACACGCAACACCCCATGTTGTGCTGAACGAATCATCTGCACCAGCGACCTTTGCCCCCCACTTCTCCTCCCTCCTCTCACAGTTGCATCCTGGGCGTCTGCGGCTGCCGAGCTCCTGACTTGACTCCGCAGAAAACCGTGTGTTGCGACAGAGCGGCCCTGTCGCTTCCCACTATTTGTTCCAAGTGTGTGGAGCCATCTGTCAGTAAAACAGGAAGGCCTAGGTTCCCCTTCTCCCTTGGGCTCATTTCGCTATTTTCGGGAGCTTCACTTCTCCCTGTGTGGCTGCTTGGACTGGGCAGCGGCCCCACCAAGGGCTTCTTGAAGTGGCGGAGCTGGGGCTGAGGCTGTCGGGCCCATCTGCTGCAGGCTTGAGGGCCATCCATTATTAATGGGGCCACGAGCACTGGTGACTCCTCAGATATTCAGCCCTGGCCGGAGGATCGCTTCTGGACTCCTCTTGCTAAAAAAATTAATAAATAAAGAGAACTTCTCTGTCCTTCGGCCTGCTTTTCTGTCTTTCTTCCTTTTACATTTACTCTGCTCGCTTCTTGCCCTCCCTTCGCCTACCTGTCTGCCTTTATATCTGTCTCACTGCCTCCCTGGCCTCCTCTGTCTCTTTCCTCCATTCTTTTTGTTTCTGATTGTGGCTTGCATGCATCTGTGCTCAGGCCGCGGGCTCAGCGATGCATGCTCAGTAAATTAGAGAGAACACGAGCGCCAATCAGCTGGGCACGGCAAACACCCGCATCCTCAGTGACCTTGGGCCAGTTAATTTTCTGCTTAATTTTGCGGCAGTCAGTTTGCATTTTTGGATGATTACGTGGCAGGAAATTAACAATAAATAACAAATGTGGTCTGAAAGCCCATTCCCGGTAACCCTGCGCTAGCGGCAGGCACATCAGCCCGAGCCAAGCCGCTCTCCAAGCTCAGTCGCTCTGTCAGACTTGTAATGAAAATGTCTGTAATTCTTTGTAATGTAATGTGGGGGACAGTGGAGTGTCTACAGCTGCGACAAGACTGATCTCACAGAGGTCAAAGCGAGAAAGTACACCCTTTACTCAAGTCTGTCTTTTTATAATGTTGTTTCTCAGCCTGTACTTGATTAAACTTACACCGATCTACATTTCCATCTCTCTCCTATTAGAGTACTTGCACCGCATGGAGACAGAGGAGGCCCAGGAAATGGCCCAGATGCCAGGTAAAAGACAACCCGCTGCATGATTGAGGCATAAAGTGCACAAAGTAGATACAATAGGGCCCAAAAACCGCTTTAACACCACCTGGAGGTAATTTTGTTTTCTGCCAAATGAGAGGCGGCGAAGGTGACTGATGGGTGTTTGCTGGTGTGTGTCTCCACAGGCAGGGACAGCCCTCCTGCCAACGAAGCGGCGGAGGAGGCGGAGGAGCCCATGGCCGTCCCGGAGGACCTGTCATCCAGTTCCGCCCACCAGCAGAACAACAGAGGGGACAAAGGTACGAATGTGGTAGCATCTCCTCAAACACCCACTGATACGTGTGTTAAAATTCACATTTGATTGGAATCACATATGAAGTTAAAGCGGCATCGCAAGTAAGTCCGTCACTGTCTGATAAAGTATTCACAAAGCATCTGAATCCGAGTAAAACACTTAAACGGCAGTGGTGTCACTATCAAACGCATAGCTTATATATTAAAAAACAACATCATTTAATCCCACGCTCACCCAGTGGGAGGTATTTGCCACTTTAAATCCCTAGGAAAATTAATTTAAAGCTGCAAAGACACAAATTTAGGTCATTGGCAGAAAAGGTACAAAAAATCCGTTTGATCCATGGCATGTCATTAATAAGCCCAATCTTAAGGAATAGCTAATGTGGCCTTGATTTGAGTTTGTGAACATCAAGCCAGGGAATATCATGGTGAAAGTAAGGATGGGGCCTGTAGGGGTATATTTATCTGAAGTCTGGTTGCATGGGCAGTATGTCAGAAAATAGGAAATGAAATGTAGAAGGAGGAATACTAGCAGATTATGGACAGTTTTTGTCAGATGAGTCTCACAGCCATAGACAGAATGTTCATTTAATCAGACAAAGAACATTATTTATTCAGTTGATGCATTAAATCTCATTATAGAAAATAGAAGATGCACAATAGGAGGTGTAAACAAATTAAAAGAAGTTTAAAAGAGGCATTTCAACCTTCATCATGACAAATTACTTCACTCGATGACACAAGCGAAGCGCTGACAATCCTACCAGTGTTTTTCCACTTATCCAGATAACGGCAAAGATTAGCAGCGCACAGTCAAAAATAAAATGCGAGAGGAAACTGAAATAGGATGTGTAAGAGTTTCCTAAGAAGAACTTGCCATCAGACAGTTTCAACACTCCTGGAGATAAAGAGTTCAGGAACAGGGCTGAGCTGTGCATCATTTCACCACATCAAGTCACACACCTGCAAACACACACACACACACACACACACACACACACACACACACACACACACACACACACACACAGTCGATTTAGGCCGTCGCATGTCACACGTATGATTATTTAAACACGCACCGAGAGTTCGGAATGGGTTAAACCGAAGTGGACGGCATGGACAGATTCAGTGTGTGACAGAAAAAGGCACATGACTGGAGATATTTGCTCTCTTTGGTGTCATTTTAAGAAAGTACAGCCAAGGACTGATGTGTGACTTTATGCACAGTCGCAGCTTCCTTTCTTTCCCTGTATAGTTTCAATATTGAGCACGAGTGTGTCTATATATATATATATATATATATGTATGTATACAGGGACAGAGAGAGAAAGAAGGGAAGTGTAAGTATCTGGTACATCTATGCATCGCCACCTCTGTGATAAAACCTGAACGAGTTATAATTATCACCCAGGATCATGCGCTGCTCAGTTCTCTGTAGTGAAAAGGCAAAAAGCAAGTAAGGAAAGGGGGGGGGGGGGTATATAAGCGGGACATAGGACCTCAAAGTATTGAAAGCTCCAAACCTCAAAACCAGGTTTCCTGCTGCAAATAAGTTGTCAGACAAGTGACATTGCTGCTATGAATTCACAATAATGCAACCAAAAAAACCTAGTGTGCTCACGTGTAATTCCAGGAGAAAGGGAAGTTATTTAGTTTTGTCATTTTCTGTAAAGTCTTCAAGTGAAACGTGTGAACATTATGCAGACCTTTACAACATCCCAGTGGACGGATTTCTCTTTCACTTTCGGTGAATCACAAGGAACCATTGCTGTTTCAGAGACATGACACTAAGAAGGAGACTGACTGTAGTTCCCGAAAACATGGAGGCGCGTTTATGAAAAAAAGACTGAAAAAACCGTGAGGTGAGGGGAAAAGCAGGCTGTTTTTGGTGTTCCTGCAAGTGGCGCTGAGTGTGCTGCTGGCGCGGTTTAACACATGTGGTTCCACAAACTTGCATACAGGGTTATTTTCAGGCAGTGAGAGCAGCTCAGCTCTGTAACAGGAACCTCCGACAGACTCCCGGTGTTTCCACGCTGCACACAACTAACACACTTACCAGCTTGATTCCGATCTCAACCTCTGTTAGAAGAGCTCGAGCGTTTATTATGACCCTGTTACAACCAAGTAGTGCTCCTCTTACACTAATTCTGTTCCTTCATCGTGTTTTACTCACTTCTCCCAGTGCGGTATTTCACCCTCTGCTAATATCAGTTTAACATTTTCATCAACATCAGGTTATAACTTTTTTTTTTTATTGCAACAGCCTTTGTTTGTCTACTTTGTGATCTGACACTTGCTTCCCAAAACAAGCAAATCAGGATGTGTGACCGTGACAAACATAACATAAAGTAAAAAGCCTTGTTCCTACTCCCGATTTAGTCATAACTTCCCCATATCCATGAGAAGTGGGTGTCAGCCAGGCGTTCATGGTTCCCTTCTGTCTGATTTAAGCGGCTGATAACCTGAGAACCTCTCTGCTACACATTAACATACAGAGTCAGTATTTATAGATGCCTCATTTCATTGGTTTTATATTAAAACATTATTCCTGAATCTGCCCTTTTTGGTAATAATTAATACTGTATAATTATAATTTTCTATTTTCATTGCCCATAAAGTTGTAATAATTTTGTTTTCAGACACATTCCTCTTTTTATTTCTGTTTATACACATCAGTAATCACTTTTTTTTGGGATACTTTTTTAGTTTTATAAAACAAGAACATGAAAGTGAGGTCCAGGGTTGACAATTTTAACATATACATGCATACACCATCAGCTGTTTTTTGAATGAGTACTGTCATTATTTGTAAAGTGGGTTCTTTTTCCCAGCTCCTCCTGAAGCCGCAGGTGAAAGTCATGCGTTCCATCAGTTTAATGTTTTCTGCAGTAGAAATAAAAAGGCTCATTGCAGGTGGCTTCATCAATAATCACCTTTAATCAGGTGCAATGATTATGTCCTGAGTCTCAGTTACACTTTGAATGTCAGAAATAAATCACATTGTCACAATCATTTCATAAGAAGTAAAAATCTTTTTTACCGACTTTGTGGTCTCCAGTGTATATTGATGGACTCTTTAATTCTTAAGCTTATGAGGTAAAAAGTACAGTCGTAGGGATCAAACATTTTATTTTCTTGCAAAATGTCTGGTTATTGTACAGATTTGTCTTAACCTCCTGAGACCCTGCTTTCCATTTTTGTCCTCTGTAGGCCACAAATGTTTCACAGCTTTACTGCAAAGGACAGACCATAAAACACTAAAAAAGTTTAGTTTAGTTTAGTTTAGTTTAGTTTAGTTTAGTTCGAATATGCAACAAAACAAAATAATCCTTCGTCCTTAAAAATGAAACAGATTATAAGAAAACAAACAAAAACCTATTCATATAAAGGAAAACAAAGTTTGACTTTATTTGCATATTCGAAAAGGAAAGGGAGGAAGTGTAACTTTGTCATTTAATGTAAAAAAGCCAAAACTCTTACTTACTGGGTCTCAAGAAGTTAAACAAAATACCACATTAGTTACAAAAAAATATTCTTACAACATAACTCAAAGTAAAAGCAGCTTATTTTACTTCAGGGAAGACAAGACAATAAAACCAAAGACAATTCTATGTTTAGAAAATAAACCTGCAAGTGTCATCTTCCTGCATTTAAGGATCTTTGTCTTTTCTTTTATTTGCTCATTAGTTTTGGTTATATTCATCTGTAGATATTGGTTTATATAACTAGAGGTTTTTGTGGCTAAAACCATAGAATAAAGTTTGGAGACTGGTAGCGGTTCAGCCACTTATCGAGTTTTGCTTTCGAGCTCTGTGATATGCAAATGAAACAAACTTATTCACAGGGATTAAAAAAAAAAAACCCTCCAGAGTTTAATTTGTTTCTGACACGTACATCAGCAGTAAAACCATTACGCCTGATTGAAAAACTCTGCTGGTTCGAGTGAGAAATTTGTACGAATGTTTGTGCAACGGAAAGCCTCCACAAAAAGATGAGTCCAGCTGCTCAGCGGAGGCTGTAATTCTTTTGCACCTCCAGAAACACGGTAATGACACGTACACAAGCAGCGTGCACTTGAAGATATGACACAGGGATTAATTAGTTTAAAGTCAGGTCAGTGCGTGAAGACCCGACGAAGGAATAAGAGCAAAGGTAGAGCTTCAATTACAGTCGATTCATATGTGCAGCTGCGTTTTAAAAGAGCTTTAGGGCCATTTTGATTTGATAAAGAGTGACGCCTTTCCTTCCCTTTGCGTGCACAGATGCTGATTCTCTTATCTCATCTGAACAGTGAAAAGACAAGAGAGATTGTCCAGAAAATTTCAACAGACAAACAGATGAGAAGATTGTTTGTGTGTCACACGAGGACTAATAAAGTAAAATAGACGACCCAAAATACCTGCTCTCTATGGGAAACATACATCAGACGCCTCCCTGTCGCTGGGTCTCGATACTCCTGCAAAAAAAAAAAAAAAAAAAAGTTTCAGTTACAGGCTGTTTTACAATTCCTTTCCCCATGCTTCCCTTTCTGTCACTTCTCCATAATTCTTGGTATTTCAGTTAGACAGGCCCTCTTTCTGAAGCTTCCCCTTTTCCATAGATTCCTATATTTCACTTATTTCCACTTCTTCCTCTTCAGTTGTACAAACAGAGGTAGAGGCATGGGGAAATCAGGCTGCCACCATGACATGCAAACCACAGACTGGTGGCTGTGGGACTTACAAGATATCAGTCAGTTCTCTTTAATGTTTGTTAAGTTCTCTGGTGGGAAAAAGAGGGAGCTGCTATGGACCGTTGAAAGCAAGTGGAGGTTACAGACTTAAATACAAGCAGGCCTCCATATTTATCGCACAGGATTTAGGCAAATGAAGACCCTGTTAGGTGAAGAAAAAAAGAGGTCGAGTGAGTGCGTTTGTGTGTTCATCGCACTCTGTTGCTCAGAGAAACACCGCTGTCCTCCCTCGTTTCACACTACTTCCTGTGTCTCTGTTTCCTGTTTATCTTGCTGTCATTTGTTTCACCAAAGTGTGATGATGGTGTGAGATGATCTGTACGTTTCTTCATTTCATTGCTGACATCTTCAAGCAGCAGGCACGCAAACGACCTGCGTATTCTTAAGCACGTAGAGTCAAAATTAATAAATTAATAAATAAATAAAAGGGACCCTAGATGGGTTTTATGTTGACTTTTCTCTAGCTGAATATTAAAAACGGTGTCTAAAAGAATGGGGAAGTTTAGGGGGAATTTAATACATTTGAATGAAAACTAAAGGAAGTTTATGGTGGTAGAACCTGCCCGATGCCACAGTTTAAGGAGGAGACGACCCGATGCATGTTGATCTAAATAGAGAAGTGAGGGAGAGAGAGAGAGAGAGAGAAGAAAGTGCATTCTATAGGTTTTATGTTAAAAGGACACTCCTGGACTATTGCACGGAGAGCAAATCATGCTAAAATGGTACCATGTAAAGCAACAAAATTAACAAAACTATAAAAAGCAGAATGTCAGAGAAAATGGATGGTGTATAGGTGAGATAAAAAAAAGACATGTGAAAAATTCTGACTAAAAACAAGGAAATGATGACTTAGCCTTAATTTAGACTCGAACAGGGATGGATCAGATAAAAACAGAAGTTTGACAGTTAAGAGTAAGATGTAAGGGTTCAAAGAAGAGTAAAAAAGAAAAAGCTCATTCACAACATTAACCCTTAATGACCTAGATCTACTTTTGTGGCAACGTCCAAATGAATGTTTCCTATATTTGACAGTTCCCATTTTATCACAATTATAGACTAATATGATATAACTATAAGAAATTAAAAACAATTACTAACCCAAGAATAGAATTTAAAGGATCCCGTCAACCCGGAAAAACTCTTATTTTTTGTAAATTTCTCTCTACATTAAACTTTTCATAAGTGATTTATCTTGATTTTTTTCTAATATGCATTTAGCATTTTTCAGTGATATTCAGGTATTTTCCTGTATTTAATTTACTGATCATGTAGATGTTCATAAAAGCTCAGAGTAAATTCAAAGGTCGTTATATCAAAACTGGGAAAACTGAAGAAAAAGTGACATTTTCAACAATATAACATTAACTGAACATAAAAACAAGCACCCTTAGTCACTGTCATTTATCAAACTCCATAGGTTTGACTGGTGAATCGGTGTTTCCACGGTAACTACGGTGCCTCTGAACGTCCACATGGGTCAGATCTGATGATAAACTGTATTTTACATTAGTTATTTTCATGTATTGATAGGATTAGTGGTTGTAAAGTTTTTTTTGTAACATCTTACGTCAGTAGATGCTTTTTGTTGCTGCCGACTGTTTAGGACATGAAGGGTTAACGCTGCATCTCAGTGTCACAACAACATGCCACCATCACACTGATAGACAGTCCTACACTGCAAAAATCCAAATCTGACCAAGAGTATTTTTCTCATTTCTGGTCCGAATATCTCTGTCTTTCAGTGTTGTTCAGTGGCAGATTTTTTTTGTTTAATTCAATAATTTTTTTTTTGCTTAATTCAAGCAAAAAATAAATAAAAATTTGCTAATGGAACAAAAGAAAATGATCTTAGTAAGATACCTTGAAATCAGAATTTCCAGATCTATTGTCTGTAAATCAGTTCTTCTATCTGACTGAACAGTTCCTCTGGAGGTGATTCTGTCGGATTTGAAGTGTGATCAGATATTTGGACTGAAATGAGACAAAAACACTGGGTCAGAGTTAAATTTTCCAGTGAAAAGAAAAGCAGCGTTGTTGGAATCTGTCTTTAACTTTACTGAAGGGAACTGATCTAATAAACACCTGGATCATTGAATATCAAACTCAAGATAATTCACAATAAAGCAATAAATCTGCCAAAAGTAAAAGTAATTTGCAAAAAAAAAGGAGTCAGTTCAAGGTGTGATTTTTAGTGTTCGAGCTGTTATTTTCCTTCAGTAAAAAGCCTGAAATTAAAAATCAGCCACTTTAAGAGCCAAGTTTTACTGATATGGTAATAAATAAAATGGAGGAAAAATAGGAATGAATCAGTGTAATTCTAAGTTTGTGACACAGTGAAAGAAATAAAATGTGCCATAAACCACTGCAGGTAAATTCAGTGTTGACCTGATGATGGCGCTAGGGGAAAACCAAACCAGTAGAAATGAGAAAACTCCAGTGGGTAAGATGTCGGTTTGTGCAGTGCAGTATTGAACTCTGACAGAACCATGCTCGTATTCTAAACCGTGGCCCCCCTTGCCCTCTTTTCCAGCCTGTAACATTAAAGTTGAGGCTCGCAGTGATGAGGAGAATGGGCTGGCCTGTGACATGAATGGCGTGGAGGAGGAGGAGTGCGCGGAAGACTTGCGCGTGATCGATGCCTCCGGGGCCAAGGTGAACGGCTCTCAGCCGAGCCCCGAAGCCAAGGCCTTCTCCTCGGCCGGCGGTATCCGGCTGCCCAACGGGAAGCTCAAGTGCGATATCTGTGGGATAGTTTGCATTGGTCCCAATGTGTTGATGGTGCACAAGCGAAGCCACACTGGTAAGCCATCTGCACTACTCTTGCCCTTCCTTTGCACCCATGTTCACTGTCAGTATGAAAGGATGGATGAGGCGTAGAAAGACGTCTGCTGTGGCTCCTTCATCCCCACTTTTACACCTTTTGTTTCGTTTCTGTCTTCCTGCAACAATCTGACTTTAACCTCACCCTAAAAATACGCATCATTTGATTCTATTTTGTTTTTTACACAAAAAAAGTTCAGTGACCTCATTAAACGCTGTCTGGGGCTCTGAATAGTAAAGTTTTGCTGAACACATGTTTCAAAGCCCATTTCCATTACATGAGCTTTGGATTTCCACAATGCACTTGATTGATGGAGCAGCACAAAAGCTCACAATGGGCTCCAAAATATCTGAAATGTCAAAAATCCTGCTTGTAAATACATTCTTTAAAGTCCGATTTCACATGAATAAAGTGTCAGTTGTGTGTGAATTCCCACTGATGCTCGAACATTAAAGTTTTTAGTGAACTTTAAGGTAATGGAGGCGTCCCTTTGTGTTCTTAACTGACACACCATCAGTAGTGAGACTTCTCAGAAATAAACTTTAGAGCCTGTTGTTATGTTTGCACTCACCCTTAGTTGTAAAGGCATCTCTGCGTTTGTTTGGTTGTTTGCATGTAGACCTTCCTATCGTGCGTGAAATAGTCTCAGAGATTAGTATTTATTATTGTTCGTCTCAAATTACCACATGACAAGCGACGGTAAATGATCAAATTACTGCACGATAAAGTAGCAGAGGGGAACTTGGTCCGAAAAAACACGGCCTCAGTTGAGAAACAGGATATCTGTAGCAATTAAATGGAATCTCCATGAAGTGACAATTATCTGGCTATTAAAAGTTTTTCAAATTTCAGAATTGATATTCTATTGTAATGAACCCAAACCAGTGGTGGGGAACATTTCTGAAAAAGGCACTTAACTGTCAAGCTTCAGAAACTAATGAAACTCAAAATGGAAGAAAGGAACACTAGACTAATGTAAATGCAAAAGAAAGTACAATAAAAGATATAATGAAGTGCCTCCGTTTTAAATAGAAAATATTCTGTGGTGAGTCTTTGCTCCAGAAATGCATTTTTAATGAATTTCCTTTTATATATTTTTGCTGCTCCACTGGTGACTCTTATTTTATGGGGGGCTTTTGAAAAAAAAGGCCATATTAAAACCTTCTCACAGAATGCCACAACACGCGGAGAGGCTGGATATTGGTTTATTCCAGAGGCGCTGATCAGGAAGACTGGCTCTCAACACAAAGTGTTTCCTTCGCTTTATTCAAATGAGGCTGAATTTGCATTGTGATGTGCCGCTCTTATTTTAGAGACGAAGAAGAGGAAAAAATGAGATTTTCAGATCAAATTGACCTAGGCAATGGTGCATTACGGAACTGGCAGGCTGAGTCTGAAAGGCTCTTGTTCGATCAGAGCGCCAGAAGTCGGTGGGGCAGGGGGAGCATGGAGAGATGGAGTGTCACTCTGCTGTGAAACCCTCCCAGGCTGCTGGATCGCTGTCTGCCCCGGAGAGGCTCCATCATGCGGCTTGTTCTGGCGCTCAGGATGCTTGTAGTGCACTGACCCCACATTCCCACAGCAGCAGCCGCTGTTTCATCCACAGAGAAAAGACAACGGCTCTGAGCATTAATTGTCCTCAGTGATTAAAAACTATCAGATCAGGGACAGCGGTAAAGTGCTTCCAACGCCTTCATGCCATGAACTCCTCATTAAACTGGGTGCTAGTATAAGTTTGTCCTATTGGTTCTTTGTACCTGCGTCTTTACAGTAACGGGTGCCGTTGTGTTCTCGTCTTCAGGTGAACGTCCTTTCCAGTGCAGCCAGTGCGGCGCCTCTTTTACTCAGAAGGGTAACCTCCTGCGTCACATCAAGCTCCATTCAGGGGAGAAACCCTTTAAGTGTCACCTGTGCAGCTACGCCTGTCGCAGGAGGGACGCCCTCACCGGCCATTTACGCACCCACTCGGGTGAGTGAACACAATGCTCAGCCTCTGTGGTAATTCTAGGAAGGTTACATGGAAGTGTTTACAAAAGGGATGACATGTAAGGGGAAGTTGACAGGGTGTAGATATGGTGTCACTGTTTTTTGCAAATGCTTTGCAGAAGTATGTTAGTGAAATTTCAGGGTGTAAACAGCCTGTGCTGAACAGTTCATAAACATATTGAGCTGAAATAAATGGAAAGGATCAGTGCACAGAAGGAAAAAACGAAAAGCCATGAGTTCACGCATCCCTACTGACGATGCAAATATTAAAACCACTTAATAGTGTGTAGAACAGCGGACGCACACATTTTCTTTCAGGTTCCACATTCAACCTGATTTGATCTGCAGTGGGTCGGACCATAAATAATGACTTTGTTTTAGAGCAAAAAAACAAACCATTAAATTATGAAAATACTTACTTTTATAAACTATCCAAACAAAAAAGATGTGAATAACCTGAAAAAAATGACATTTCTTCAGAAAAATAAATGCAATTTTCACACTATTCTGCCTGAACTTCTCATTTGTCCATGTTCATTATGGATCAGATCCACAAAAACACTAAACACTGAGGAACAGAAGCAGAAAATG
>JAPTYQ010000008.1:5718351-5734537 GCA_029814465.1 Ostorhinchus cyanosoma
GAAACACTGTCATCTTCTACAACATTGATTCACCAGTAAAACCCATGGAGTTGGATCAATGACAGTGGATGGAGGCATTTGTTTTTATGTTCAGTTAATGATAGATTTTCCTGAAAAAGTCACTTTTTCTTCAGTTTTCTTTGTTTCTGATATAATAACCCTCGACTTTAATCTGAGCTTTCATAAACGTTTACATGATCAGTCAATTAAATATAGGAAAATACTTGATTCTCACTGAAAAAATGCAGAGGAAAATATTATATAAAAAAAGGAGATAAATCGCTTAAGACAAGTTAAATATAAAGAAAAAAAGTAGTTTGGAACTGCCACATAAGTATCTCTGCGTCTTTACGAGTTCAAACAGTCGGATTTTCTTACAAGAGGAAACACCAAACCTATATAAACATCTATAAAACCCTGTCATGTTGTCATATATTTGGCCTGTTCAACAAAAGAGTAACTACATAAAAATATAAAAAGTTAGTGTTTTAATTCTGATTAAACATCACTGTGTTCTACAGGAAGTGGTGCAGCGCCCTCAGCGTCCGCCTCCCGCCCCTTCTGTCGTTTAATGCTCGGTAAATCTTTCTGCCTCGGTTTGATGTGCGAACAACAAATTCTTAATAAAGCGTCTTTACTTTGTGGACAAAAGTGTCACTCAACATATTTTACACATCCACAACTCCTCCAATAAAAAGTTACTTTTCCAAACACTATGCTGATATCATTCCCACTGCGATGGATCACTTACGAGATTGAATATTGCTCCCGTCTAATAGCACTAGTACATGTGACAGTCATAAACATGGCAGTTACTGGAGCCTTAATGTGATGATGGCTTGGCTGCTGCAACAGGAAATACCATCAGCCTGTTCACAGATTTAACATTCATATTTTCAAATGGCTACTTTAGTAAATAAGCAAAGATTTACAGTTACTTAAATGTTTTATACAGTCTGACCTTTGGTTTCATGAACAGTTTTCATTAATGGAAAGGGACAGTAACTCTACAGGCGACAGCTGCCTGGTCAAAAGTATTATTTATATAAAATCTGATGTTTTGACAAGTTTGTTTCAAGAGTGGGATGAGGAGATTTAGGAACAGGAGCAAAGTTATTTCATTTTCTACAACAATCAGTGTGTACGATATAGAATGAACACACTGCAGGAACAGAATGTAAAATATTAAAGTTTTCATTAGTGTATAATCACCTCACTTTGAGAATTATTACCCTCCCCCTCCAAAGGGGAAGCAAGGAGTATTGGTTTTGGTTCAGTTTGTTTGTTTGTTCGTTAACACTGTGGCAGCAAAACTATTAGCTGAATTCATACCAGATTGGGTTTATAGGTTGCCAGTGTGATTTTATTTTGGGAAAAATAGGTCAAAGTTCATATTTTTAATGAATTTTTAAATTCTTTTTTTTCTCCCATTTACTTATAATGGGTGGCATTTCAAATGTCTGTAAAACATCAATTTTGTTTCAATTTACTTCAAACTTTGCACATATATAGAGGTGATTGATATGCTGACATCACCTCATGCATAGACATGATAACATCAGCCAGATCGATGCCAAAATAAGCAACAATGTGTGCGAGGGGCGGGGTTTGTTGTGCCTGGAACCACTTGTTGTGTTTTAGTTGCATTAGAAGGAGCAGCTTTTATCTCCAGATTAAGTGGAGTTCACCATATTGAACTGCCATGTTTCTACAATTCAGACATTTTTTTCTACACTTTTTTCCGTTTTCTAACAGGTGGAATAACGATGAATGTACATTACGATCAAGTATACTGTTTGGGCGTGTTTCCCCTTCAATCTATCAATCAATCAATCTTAAATCAATCGATCAAAAAGCCTAGAACCGAGAACAAAAAGTGGCTCTATTGAGGGAATTTAACTAAATATCATGAAATATGACACATTAAGCCATGAAGTGAATGATTCCAGTCATGTTCTTCCTTCTTTGGCTTGGATTGAAACTCTGTTTATTGAAATCAGAACAGTTCACAGGTGGAAGATTATGACAATGACAGAAAGATGAGTCAGATCTGTACAGAGGTGACCACTGATACATGATGCACCGGGATAGTTCTATGGTATTTTTGATCAGTTTCTGAGTGTTAAAGAAAACTTTACTCCTGATTATTTTTTTATTTAATAATTTCTTTTTTCTTATTGTAACAGTTTAATGAGCTCACAGTAGGAGCATTCCCATAAATGCATTCAATACACATGATGAATATTCATTAAAATAATAATAAAAAAATAAATGTTAAAAACTTCCTGAATTTTGCTCTTTTTTTTTTCACTTTTTATTTCTTCTTCACTTCGCTCAGTTAAGTCTGGCTGTTGAGTACTCTAAATTAGCCATGTGTTGTACATTTAATAACCAACGTTTAATTGGGGTAATGTCTTTATTACACCATAACTGTAACATTGGTTGTTTTTTCACAGCTTTAAATCCACAAAAAATAATTCTCTGACATAATTTGTTTTAAAGTTCAAAGCAGTCTCATCTTTCAAAAGACATAGATCTGGGTCTGGGATTATTGGAAACATGAAATAATAATTAATACTATAACATTAGTTTTATTTAGTGCTTTTCTAAGTTCTCAAAGCTTTACATTAAGCAGCCTGGGCCACGAGTATTTTACTCATAACATTGCAAACATAAGTCAATACAGATGAGTCTGAGATTTTGAGGAAAGAATTGTGAGTCAAGCAACACATTTTATTTTGAAAAGGATGTCCCTATTTCCGGCCTGTTTCCTTCTTTGCTATAGACACACCTGTTTCCAATGTCAATTAAGTACTTAACCTGTTTCAAACCCTCAACACTGCTAGTATCCAACTAGAGGCCCTGCTGGACCTATTACCTCCTTTATCTGGAACTATTCTGTCTGAATACTTCACCACATTGTTTTCCATCAATAACAAACCTCTGTCTGCTGGACTTTACCTTCATCTTATCTTCACCTGGTTAAATACTGTGGACTTCACTTCCAGGACCTGGATCTTCTCCTGACTGCCTCTACCTCCACCCTGCTCTTCACTTTCCTGTAAGTGGAACCTTGTTTTATTTTTCCTGTGCAGTGAATTATTAAATCTATTACATTCATATTGACTGCTAATAATCAGAACCTAACCGGCTTTAATAATAACCCCAAGAGAATCGAATTTTGTTAAATAAAACTGAATATACTCTTAAAATGAAAAGGTGACATATTTGGGAATAGTTATACCAGAATCAGCAGAACGGTTGATGAGTTTAACGTGCATTTAATAATAACCCAGTGGTCAGTCCTTATGCTAAGCTAGGCTAGCTACGTATGGGTACTGTATGGCTTTCCCCCAGGTCATATATTGTTTTCCCCCAGATATTAAAGCCGTTTTATGTCTGTTAATTATCCTGTTCAATTCTATTTTACCACGATACTTATGAATATTAAATTATAATTTGGTACTGAGCTCACTGCTCCTATTCTGCTGAGTGCTAATGGCTAATGCTAGGTGCTGTTAGCATTAGGATGGGGAAAATGGAGAGGCTGAATTTCCCTGTGGTTGTCGTTTAACTTGTAATCTTATGTTTAAAAGTTAGAGATATGTTATTTGTCACTCAAATTGACAGTATACGGTACTAATGAGAATGAGATATGGTTACCTTTGCTTTCAGTAGTTCAAAAATAAAACAGTAGCAGTGCTGCTGCACATCAGAGAATTTAAAGAATTAATAGATACCTAAATATAAAAACACCAGTAAGAATCTAAATATAATAAAAATGTATACAAAAAAATTTATTGCACGTCTGTTATATATTTAATATGTCACAACATAGTAATAAGAATACCAAAACAAGTTATAAGTTAATCAAATCACAAAATGCATAAAACAGTCTGTTTTCTAGCACATTGGGCAATAGTGTAGGTGTTAAAACCAGACTGTACATAAGGATGGACACTGTCAAAAATAAGTGGAAGAAGATCTTGCTTTAACTCCCACCATCTCTGTGTTTTTCATCGAGGAAAAAGGGCCAAACTAAAAACTCATGGTACATGTTCAATAAATGCCTCCCAAAGTAGTTTTCAGTTGTTTAACGTTAAATCCATGAGGCCAATTTGTGTGCAAAGTGTAGCTTTTGTGATCATTTAGTTTGTAACCTTTTAATAAGTAATTTAATGTCAGTAAAAAAGGTGAAAGACTGCACATCTACACCACGATGACATCCAGTCCTCCATCTCCAACTCAAATCCACAGCCACCCTTCTTGACAGTTGGTCAAAACAACAATCTTCACATGTGTCAGCTGACAGCCCACTCCACAGTAGTGACCAGTTTCTTTCCTAAATCTGTCAGACTTGCAGCTGCAGACTATTCAGACGGGCGGAGGGCGGGTGGACACGACGCCCCCTATATCTCTACAGCACAGACTTTAGTTATAGTTTTAATAATTAGCATTCACAATCACTCAAAATCAGAGAGAGGCTCTTAAAAACAGCTGTTTGCCTGCTGCTGCTGCTTCTATCTACACCCTGTTGATCTGCCAAAATGACTCTGCTGTCTTGTTTGGGAAGAAATTAAACACATTTGATTGCATTTTGACATTTTACCAGTTTGTTTTTGTTTGCTTCGCACACTTCAGGCAATGAAAATGCGGAAACAAGTTCTTTTATTCAGTTTGCTCTCACTAAAATAACAGTATGGGTTGATATATGAAGGGAATTACAACATCCGATGTTTACTTACCTCTTGTGACCATATGACAAAGTACAGGAATACAGTGAAAGGTGCATACGTGATCTGAAGTCATTAATGAGGGAAAATCCAGAGAAGAACGTAGTTGTGGACAGATATAGTGGAACAACTGACTGAATGGACTTAAACACAGTTGAATATTTTAGGCACATCAAAAGTAAACACTCAAAGATGTACATGGTAACATCTATGACTTTTATTCAACACATATCAGCTTTTCACTATTCAACTGCTCTGATACAAGTCTAAATAAACTGATGTTCAGCTGCTCAAAGCCACTGTTACTGAAGGATCAAGATCATAGTCTAAGTGACCGATCATAAAAGGGCCAATATTTCCTTCAGTGTCTGATTTAAACCCTCTTCATATTCTCTGAGATCTTCTAACCTTTGCCATTTCATGTTACAGTACCAAATGCAATAATTATATAAGTGGTTCTGTTATCAACAGGGCTTTCTGTCCATAAATGTTACATATATAATGTTTTGGGAGTGGGTGCACATCGACCTTTGCTGCCGTTAATGTGTGAGGATGAAAGAACTGATAACATCAAATATTACAAAGAATTTATTTGCAGATTTCGATTGTGACAAAAGAAGTGCCAGATCATGTCAGAACAGGATGTGACACATTTTAATCCTTGTGAACAAGATTTTTCATAATCTTTACAGTATTATTCTTGTATTAGATATTCATTACATTCCTAACACCTCTCCTTTTAATTTTTCGTATCATATTTTCCTCCTCGAACCCCTTCCTCCACAGTAGGACTCGAGGACCGGAGGAGACACACAAACCACACACACAGAAATGCTGTCAGATACACCACATACACACATACCATGTGACGAGGAGGTAACTTTTTTTGTGGCGGCTAGCTGTGAAGAGAGCTGCCTAATTAAAAAGATCATGAATATTCATGAGACACTTGTACTGCTGCAGCTAATTACATATTCAGAGAGGTTTGGTCGCCCATGCTGGTGTGAGTGGTCTGATACAACTCTGACACACTGACAACTCAATAAGACTCATAAAAGCAGTGTTTCAACCTACTGCAGATCTAATCAGAATCTGGACCAAAAGAGGGGCTCTGCAGATGCACTTATTATTATTATTTTAATTTTTTTTGCAAAATTATGACAGGCATATGAAGAAAAATATTTTTACTTTAATGTACAGTCTTTTAATTTTAACATTAGTGAAGGTTTTACCAAAGATCTCTGTTCTTTCTGTTCTGTTTAAGCTTTGTCATTTTGCTACAGGCTATAATTAACATTTGGACAGGTACAGCGAGTGTACATACAGAATTAGACCTTGGTCACACTAAAGCACAGCACAGTAAGTAGCTCTCAAGTGTTTAGTGCTGGAGGCTTTGTGCCATGTTGGCGTCACAAACTAAGGCTACATTTTGTCGGTCAGAAACGTGTAAGTGCTAGCCAGTTAGCCTTCCAACTTAGCTGGCTCTTAAACTGAAATATTGACAGCTTTTGCCCTGGCAATTGGAGCCAAAAACAGCGGCAGTTTAACTGTTGACTGGACAAAGCATATTGTAGAGATGTACTCTAGTTTATAGCTGTCTCGTCTGGCTCACAGGATGTGCTCTGCAGGATTTCTCCACTCTTCTTTCTGTATTTTAATAGTTTGCTAAATAAAATAACACCAACGTAAAGGTTGCAATTACATGAACATTTTGACAAAGATGCATTAGCCTACTTTTTACATGATATTTGTTTTGTTTAGTAACAGACTTAGACATTTTAATACTATGGTGTACTTCCTTATGTGTCACGTGTTCTACTTTAAAACTTCTTTCTTGGTATTGTTTCGCAGATGCATTGCGTCTTGTAGTCATCTAGCTCCTCCCAAGGTGCGTAATTCATTTGATGATCTAGGCACATAACCCAGAGAGATTTTCACTTTTATTACATAATAGTGGATGGTTCCAGACCCATCTACACTGTTAGTACAATGCAAAGAAAATGTGGAGATGGTCTGACTGTGCTTCATTATTAGTGTGTAGTCTACCCATGACAACTGGTGCTAAACAAGACTGAATGTGAACACAGTAGTTATGAATTTGTGTAGACCAAATTTATAAAGTCTAAGTTGACTGAAAATGCTTCAGACAATCATGTTTTAATAAAATACACCATATATTTAGCTTTTTTTCTTTTTTCATACCCCACATGGTATACCTACACATATTGCCTAAATAGCAGAATAGCCAACTGGTGTTTGGCCTCAAATTCCATTAAAACTAATGTACTTGTGTAAAACCTAGAGATGACGGAGTCTAAACTGAGGCGTAACAGGCTAAATAAGACTAAATTAGACCAGATTAATCGGCTGTTTTATGTTCATTCTGGAGTCCGGAAACATCTGTATCTGTATAAGTAAATAAATGCTTGACCTGCTGCCAATAAACTAGTAATAAAAACACTATCACATTGACCGGTGGTTCCGAACGGGTTCTAGATCCTCTGATCCTGTTCATTCCTTTACTTTCTTGGTAAATTCCACCAGCGGGCATGTCTGTTTCTGCACATGAAATTTGACACTATGGCAATGTGGCCCTACTGTTTATCTGTTGCTCGGTAACCCACTTCACTGGTGATTCTGTGATTCTGGGCGTAGCAATGTGATTTGCCATTGTATTCCAAAACTACTAATATCTCCCAAAATATTGGTCCTGTCAACTTGCCGTTTTCGCTAGTCTCTTCCTTGACTAAAAATACATAAGTGTGTCAAACTGCAGCAGTCAGCTCTTTCTGGATTTTTTTGTGATGCCCAAGACACACAGAGTCCCCTTTCCTTTTATAATGTAGATGGTTTGTACATAAAGCTGTGATACTTTTGTCTTTTTTGGACTCCAGCTTTGTTTTCTCGAAGTCAAACCCATTTAGGATGATTAGCCATCAGTTAATGTGTATATTTGCATGTCAGAATATGCCAGTATGTCACTACTGCCTGAGATGTCACTGCCTAAAATGCTGACGTACTGACCACTGTGCGTGTAAAAGCACTAAAGGCAGTTGCATATAATTTGAAATAATAAAGATCTTTAAGTGGAAAGTGCCCTCTATAGGCAGGGCTTCTGTTAGGTTAACAGAGACACTTTTAGCTCATATCCACACACACACACACACACACACACACACACACACACACACACACACTACAGCATAACTTTCATTTTTGTAAAGATATTCTATGAAAATAAACCGCAAGGCCACATACTCTTTGCTGAATTGCAGACACCATGGAAGCCTCTGTGGAGAGATTATATTCTGTAGCAGTATAAAGAAAAATCCATTACCCAGTGGACGACTGCTAAGAAAGGAATGATAAAGAGAAGGAGGCAGAAATTAAAAGGACAACACTGGGAGAGAAGGTGGAGAATAATAGTAAAAAAAGGAGTGTGTAAAACGGGAAAGATGGAAGAAGTGGGGATGGGAATTACAGTGCAGAGTCTGATGGGTTGGCTAATCACCACTTTGCCCAGCCTAATGTGGAGCCCCTGTGGCAACAGAGCATGTTTTATTCACTAACTTATTACATCCCAGTCCATACTCTTTGACAGTTAGCAGTTAGTGTTTAGTACAAGATAGCCCTGGTATTATCTGGCATGAGCAATGCTAACAGCTAACATGGGCTGTAAAATACACAGGCAAACACTTTAGATGAGTATTTTAGATAAGAAATGTTAGTCCTTACCTACATGCAAACGTTGAGATGTTATAAATGGTGCTTATGTAATATCATCAAAGTATAAGCTGCATAGCTACAAAACTGCCACAAAAGGATGATACGGATTATGCAATAACATAGTCCTTTATTTGTTGCTGCAGGTGGATGTTGAGTTGAATGCCAAAATAAAGTTCCTGCAGAAACGACATCCTGTTACATGGAAAATTTGGGAAACTGAGTAAAATGGGCACACTTTGTCATCTTAGAAAATTTACAGCAGCAGAAATAAATAAAAAAAAAAGTTTAACAAAGTACATGCATCATAAAGATATCATATAAAATAGTAGTAATTATCCCATGGAGTAGTAATTATCACATGGATATAAATGGTAGATGTGCACAGTCAAAAGTGCCAGGATAAAACATGAATGATAAATTTTATATATTAACATGTCCATTGGAAACATTGAGGAAAACTCAAATTACTTGTTCAATCAAAGTATAAATATAAGTTCAGTATGTCAATTATCATTTTTTGTATTCTAATGGAAGACCGTCTGCTTTTCTCTAATATTCATATTAAAATTAGAAGTTGTATTTTAAAAACTGTACTTTATTTTTCTTCCTTACTACTAACATACCTGCTCCGTCGAGATGAGATAAATTAGCTGCCCGTGGTCCTGAAAGTCAGCAAACCAACTTCAGGACCATGGACAGCTCCACATTTTCATTTAGACTGCCTTCAGACTGCTGGCAAATGTGGCCCAAATCCAACTTTTTTGCCCATATGTGACCTGTCACCAATCTGTTAAAGACAGTTTGAAGAGAACAAATCCAATTTTTTTTTTTTTTTTTTTTTTTCAAATCTGACCCAGGCCACTCTCTTATATGGTCCTAAATCCGATATGTATCTGATATTTTGCAACATGACGTCAATCTGAATTCATTGCATTTCAATGACGTAAAGGTCTGATGAACGTCACAATTCTGCATCCCAGGACGAGAAGCGTCTGGAAAAATGGGACTCCTATTATGAGGTGCATTTCATTGTTTGTCTTTTGCCTGTTGGAGGGGTTATGTTCTACATGTTAGGGTTAGCGGATAACCAGATTATGACACCGCGCTGATACAAGAACCCACATCAAATACATCAGTGATGCAGTACATGACCCCGCCACCCAAGTCAAATGCCCCAAAAAATAGGAGTCCCCGGGAAAAACATATTTACTTTTTTAAACACAGTACGTGCCTGCGTGGTCACGTATTACGTCAGGAACGATTCGGGACACTTCAGGATCGCATTCAGTTCATACTCATAACTGATAGAAGTCACATTCAATGTGTAATATGAATGAGCACACAAAAAAATCTGAATGTGCATTAAGACCTGCTGTCTAGCCTTAATGACGTAGTAATACCGTCTTTATTACAAGAAAAAAGACAGGAGATTAAAAGTAAAACACACCTTGTAGGGAAACAAACATGATCAAACGATCAAAATTATTCAGTGAAGAGGCTCCATGAATGTAAGTAATACTCCTGTATGACGTCTGAAGTCTATTACACACATACAAAGCATAAAACCCCACATATCCAGCCTGGTTCTATATAGATGTTAAATCTGACATCACTATGCTGCACACACAGCTTATGTTGATCAGGTGGAGGTCACTAGCAAATCAATTTGCTATCTAAATTTGCCCCCATACTGGTGCACGTGAGAGCTCAGGCCCAGACAGAATCAGTGCTGACGGTAGATGATAAACAGACGGGTGATGAGTTAAAGTGAATTCCCTTTGGATCATCCTCAAACTCACATGTTGACATGTTGAAGTACCCTTGAGCAAGACACTGAAACTCATATTGCTCCCATAGGCAGTGCCCCTGTTGTTTGTCTATATGAAAAGCTGAATATTGTAAAGAGCTTTGAGTACTAATAAGGGTGAGAGGCGTTCTATGAATCCAAATGAACTGAACATAACGTATACATTTTATATTCACTTTCACCATCAAAGCAGTGTTGCATCAATTCCATTCGCTGTGTAACCCACAGGGGTGGAATGTCAGTAGTGGCTAACATTAACAAGTAGTCTAATGTTAGTTTGTTAGAAGTATATAATGTACACAAAACACACACTTTGGAGAGTAAAACTGTATACTAACAAACACTACTGACTTACTTGTCGACATTTTTTTGCATAGGATTAATTCTTTTGAGACATCCAGATGCCGAAAATGTCCAATTGTATATTTTTGAAGCTCCAGTTACCAATTCCTGCACCTCATAAAACACACTCTTCGGTGTTTTGGTACTCCAAAACAGAAGCAAATTCACATGCTCCCAATTGGCCACCCAATAAAAATGGGACCCTACATCATTTTGATTCTTCACCTTAAGTTTGGGAAAATCAGGACAAAAAGATTGATGAACATTCTGTGTCAAGAAGATGGTTGAGTGTACTGTTTAACATATTTCTTCAAAATCTGCCACAGAGGGTTAAGGATAATTGGTGATATCTTCATCCTGTAAGAGAACGCTAACGTAAGTTACATTTTGGATACAGTGACCATAAAAAAACCTTCATGACAAACAACTGGTTTTAGTAATGTGATGCTAAAATGAGAATGGTCCATTTGCCCCATTTATTGTGACACTACTACTCTTGAGTCCTCAATCTATGGGTCAGAATCTCCATCTCAAATATTCCTTTCACAATTTGCAGCCAGTTGTTAGTTGTAGGTGGTTCTAATCTGCACCATTTTTTGGTAATAGACTTTTTACAAGCTGCTAATAGTATTTTAAACAAATATCTATCATTTTTGATTACTGTATATTATTACCAATAATGCATTCGAAATACATCACCAAACATTTTTTAGGGATTGCATAACGCAATATCTTGAAAGAAAAAAAAGGTGTGCCGCACACTGTCCAATCAACTTGCAAAAAACTTTAGTAAAGGAAGTAACGTTTTTGCCCGTTCCCTTACCCCATCCTTCTATCTACCCTAAATTCCTATCAAATCCCGTAAGTAACTCAAAAATCCTACACATATCAGACTAATTCTGACTAAGCACAAAACACAAAATAATACACTCATACCAAAAACAAAAATAAATTGTCCATTTCACAACACTAATACAGATTTTAAAAAATAAGTTATTTTCCTATTTTTAACTCACTGATCATGTCAATGTTCTTAAAAAACAGAGTAAATTTGAAGGTTATTAAATCAGGATGGAAAATAACTGAAGGTAAAGTGACTATTTTCTGTAAAACGTATCAAACTGAACATAAAAATAAGCATCTGCAATCGCACTTATTTGTCCAACTACTTGGATTTTGTTGACAATTTCAATGTGAGGAAGCTACGGCCTTTCCATGTTCACTGTGAAGCCTCTGAACATCCAAATGGGTCAGAAAAGCTCGGAAAACGGCATTTTACCTGAATTATTTACTTGTATTGATGGTATTTATAGGATTAGTGGTTCTGAAGTTAGTAAGCATTTTAGATCAGTAGATGCTTCTGGTCGACAGCAGGTTTTGGTCTTTCAAGGTGGAAATAATAGGAATTGTACATCAGCAAACAGTTTTATGATTTCAAACTGATACTTTGACTTTAATATGTAAAAGCAAAAAAAGAGGTGAAGTGAAGGTTTGTGTTAAATTGTAGAAAATGTGCGCTAAAAGTAAAGTTCCTGACAAAACAGGAGAAAAGATGTAGAAAATGGGAAGGAGTCCTTACAGAGCGAGTTGCATATTGGAGCATACACTAATTATTTTTGCTGTTAGTCGTGGTGATGTATGTAAGTGTGTGTGTGTGTGTGTGTGTCAGAGTCTGCATGTCTGTGTGCTCACTGGGCATTTTGAGGGGGACATGCTGGCCATATGGAAAAGACAATGAAGCAGAGTAATTAAAACAGAACAAAGAAGAGAAGCGCCGGCACCATAATTAGAACACTGATTAATCAGCTGATAATTTTATCTTGATTAATGTGACTGATTTTCTCTTCATTTTGACCCTAGCCAGTCAGGCCCAGTCCAATTAAATTTAAATTATGCGTCGGAATCTGTCCAGTCCGACCCCCTCCCCATCCCCCGAATACACCGCAAACACACTGGATCCTCAACACACACATCCACACAGCTGCATGGGGTAAAGCATTTCCACTGAATTTTAAATGGGAATTACTCAGTACAGCTATCTGACACAGTTCTGAGCTGGTTCATCATCCTCAGTGTCTGCAAAGGCGCCGTTATGTAAAAGGAAATTAAAAATACAACAGAATATATACAGCATTTTAGTATGTGCAGCGTCAAGGAAAGTTTTAGCAATTCTTTGTCTCCGTCATATACTGAGATACTTCAATCATAGATTCACAAACAATTTTAGCGCAGTTTTTATTATATACAATGTTGCCCATAAGGTTGAATAAAATATCTTTACTTCTTCTCATGATCTAATGGTGACAATCTGATTTATCCCTGATAAAGTGTAACTGAGTATGTCCTCACTGCATCTGGTCAAATTTACTGATGTGTATATAAATAGGACTAAAAAGCAAACAAAATTATTCCAACTTCATGGGCAATATTGTTGTAAATCAACATTATCGTTTGATTGACAGACCTGTCGATGGCACAAAATGCATATAAATTACATGCATACTTTACAGGAGTGATCATTTGATTTTTTAAATAGAATTATGCATTTTAAATCATTTCCCTTTGGTCTACCTAAACTGTAAACGCTGCAGGGAAAAAAATATAATACAGATCTTATTTACTGTGTTCTGTGCTTTCTGTATTGCATCAAATCATATCACACTTTTATAAACATATTTAACATATTGGATCATTTGGGCATTAATTTACTTTCCTAGTGAATACATTCTCATCAGCGACTGCTGTGTAAGTAAAGAAATATGAGCTCCACTGAAACAGATGACCCTTGATTTGAGCTTTTCCCGCCAACTTTCCCCCTCTAGTGTTTCGACAGGCGCCAAAACTCATTTCTGTGATGCCCCACAATGGCAAGAGCATTTATTCTGTCAATTAGAAGAAGAGGGAGAAAACAGTTGGACGACTAAATGAAACAGGAAATGCTCTTCTACTTTCCTCTCTCTTCATCTGTCCCTTGTTCCCTCCCCTCCTCTCTGGCTGTCTTTTTATTTTTGGCCCCGGCTCAACTGACTGGCTCGGCGCCAGGGCCCGCCGAGTGACTTTGGGCACGGCTGCCAATGTGCGCGAGCCTCGCCGGCCTCGTCACACCGATCCTGGCGTGCCAGCGATGGTGGGGGTAACTGTGGTTGGAGGGCAACACACTGCTGTCGCCCATGGCCGGGTCCCGTGGGAGGGAGCACGCAGGGCCAGGGTGTTAATGCTTTCAGATCTGGTTAAGAGCAGGGTGACAGCTCTGTTACCTGGGAGGGAGGAGGGAGGAGGGGGGATTAAAGGGCATCTGCTTCCCTTCCAACACTCCCACATCCAACACGCAGCAAGTACTTATTTATCTATAGGAACTAGAAAATGAACTGCATCACGGTTTAGTTGATACTTAACTTATGTGCAGGAAAATGATTACTTCAGCATTTAGCGTCTAGTATCAAAATGTGACGGCTGTTGTCTTAAAGGGGTCATACTTTGCTAAATCCACTTTTATTAGTCTTTGGTACATTTATTTGGAGACCCTAATAGTTCAAAAAGTTTGAATTAATGAAAAAGAGAGGAAAAAAAAAATACTTGGCAGAGTTCAATGAATTAAGAATGATTTTTAATGCAATATATCACAAATGCATGGGGCGTTCACAAACTTTTTTTTCCACCACTGTATACTTAATTTATGCAGTTGTATGACAATGTAGCAGAAGAATTCACATTTGATTAATTCCACAATAAGATACAACAGACAGCGGCTTATGTAGCTCGGTGTTAACCTCTCATGATGCCAGACAAAGGCAACAGGGCTGAGCAATGTAACAAGATTACCGACAGAAAACAGGATTGTCCAGAACCGTTCAAATCCCAAGGAATTGGCTCTCAGTGTCTGTTCACACCTGGCTCTAACATGCATCTTTACATGCGTCCTTATGGTCAGATCTCCTTTCATGCTCTAGATCAAAATAAATTGGCTTAATTATAGCCTAAAAGTTTTATAAGCTGGATTCGTTTTCATTTCTTTACACATGTAATTCACAATCATCTGCACTTTGGAGACTTATATGGCAAATTAGCAGGTACCAAACAAACCTGTTTTTCTGAGCTCATGAAAATGATGTGGTGGTCTCATAAGACATGATTTATTACATAGATTAAAGACAAAAATAATATATAAAGTAGCTTGAATGAGGTCAGCCTTAAATGTACATTTTATACATTAATAAAGCAGTAATGAGTTTAAAAACATAACAGTAAAATAGTAACAGGGACTGTTTCACTTCACAATGAGGACTTTAACTTTTCATATTTAAAGTAAACTTTTACTTAAGAAAAACATCTGTGTATTTCTTCCACCGGCTACTTTAAAACAGGGGGTTCTGTGGTGGTTGCATCTCCTCTGCAGTTCATGTTGATGTAGTGGTCAGGTTTTTTTTTTTTTTTCAGTGGAATGATGTTGTCTTCTGTCAGCCTCCTGATGCCTCCTGTCCGAGGTCCTTGTGTAACTGTGGCAGCCCGGCTTGCTGGTAAATAAATGATGAAATGTGAAATGAATAAAAACATGAATGACTGTGGCGATGACACTGTGTGACAGCCCAGAGATGGGAATTAGGAGCCAAAGCGGCGCTAAAGCTGGGTTATTGGGCAGGGGCCCCGCTAACGAGCCGTGAGATTGAGTCTGACACGTTGAAGAACAGGTGCTCATTTATTTCCCCAAATAAAAGGACAACACCAACACGTTAGTCTACATCTCACCTGTCCACACTAACTCTTAACAATTTAAGTCCTCGACAGTTACGATTTTATGTGGAATTAACTAATTAAAAAGATGTTAGTATTTATATCGTAGGCTTATTATTACAGCTTGCTGCCATTCTTGACATCTTTCGGATGTTGGCAGACTCCTTCCGGCGCTGTACCGGCATTTTGCCGGGCGCAGGTGTGGCAGCGTGGGCAATAACAAGCGCTGAGTAATTACCAGAGCCATATCCATAACAGCCCTAAACCCCCAAAGTGTGCTCAGGGTACCCCTCTAACTCCTCATCTCCTCCCTCCGTCCTTTCACACTATTGCTGTTTCCAGTTAAATCATAGAACTGGGCTCAGGTCCAGGGGCCTCGCTGCCCGGTTTCTGGCGGGGAGGGAAATAAAGCCGGACGGGCCTCTTGGGACGCTCTAATGTCTGCGTTAATTGTGAGTTATGGGGAAACATGGCGAGAGCGCAAGGGTCAGGCCTGTCACCAATCACACTCTTCAGACTGAATTTACCGCTGCGCTATCTGTTTATCCCACATCAACGGGCAAGAATGCAAGGAAATTAGCTTTGCACACCAATCTGTTCCTGTCACCTCCTCCAAACATGGACTTCATTGTCCTTATTGTCTGTATTGTTCATTTCAATCCTTCTGCGCTGTTATGACGCCCTCTTGGTTAAAGCATGACTTTGGTGGAGCTCATTTTGAGTCACCTCATATGGGAAGTTGGATTGACAGAAATTTGACTATGCAATCTCTACTAGTCAGTTTTGCTATATTAACCTAAAGAATCCACTAGGTGTCGTTGTGTCTTTAGTGTGTTGAATCTGTTTT
>JAPTYQ010000008.1:5786655-5803640 GCA_029814465.1 Ostorhinchus cyanosoma
TTTGGCTTCTGCAATGGTAACCTGCAGACAGAAACAAAAAGAGGGGAAAAAAGCTAAATAAAATATTAAGTAATAAAGGTCTATTCATTAAGCAAAGTAAGAGTTCATATCATAAATAAACCAACTCAATACTAGAAACACTAGTAGCCTAATAATGGCGCTTTGTTATGATTATATTTGCTCATGATTACTTTGTTAATGCATGCTGTGCACGGTTAGCTGTTGAAGCCTTTAATGTACATATTTGTTATTTTATTAATGGGGTACATTTCCCTAAAACATGTACTATACTGTAATTATGGCATCATATTGTACTATCTCAGTTTATCCTGGTTTTTCTCTCAGATGGAGTAACTATTAGCCAGAAAAATGGGAAATAAGATTAAATACTAACAGCTTGTGACACAGGTTCAAACAGTGTGTGATTGTTTCCTTGGTAGAGAAACTGCCCAAGGTTACCAGAAAAATGAAAAACTGCTGAACTCCCCACTAAATTGATGACGTACATTCAGTATTTGTCAGGAAAAAAATATGTTAGGAAAGGACCATGCAATTAAAAGCATTCCGGTAAGCTATAAGATGAGTTAATAGCGGGTATTCACACAGGCTCTATAGTGCAATAATTAGGCCACATTCATTATAAGTGTTGTGCCACTGATATTCTCACAGACAGCGAATATGACTTGGATCTTCAATCCAAAGCAGACCCAGTTTCCCCCGGTTTTCCTTATGACTACCTGATGTTCAACCAGTGATGTTTTATTTTCTTCCTTTCATAGCGGAATCCTTGAGTCTTAAATTAGGCCCTAAGGGTGCCTTTAGATCGATAGGCTCACTGCAGGTGCACGCCGACAGGAACAACAAGACCAGGCATTTTCCTTCTCCTTTCATCGGAATAAAACAAGCTTGATTGGGGAGCGACGAGTGGAGAAAAAATGTGAGTTTGTGTCCACCACTGTTTACAACACTGCATTTTGTCCCTGCAGCCTGTGTTCATTAGGCTGCCGTGGTATTGACCATGTTGTACAGCAAAGCGGAGATCAAGCTGGGTTACAACAGGGACGCTTGAATTCCCGAAAACAAACTGTTATTGATTTGTGTAAGTAAGTAGAATAAGCAGTATACAAGAGGCTGCTTTGAAGGGCCCAATCCGATGTCAGAAACCAGTACCACCTCTGGTTCCATTTTACTGCTAACACTGACTGCCCTTATTGACTGTTGGGAGTATTTATGCATAGGTGGGGTCCACTTTAGTATTGAGTGTAACAAGAGCGAACCAAGCTTTGTGCCTGACTGCAATTTACAGATGACACTAAACAGACATTTTTACAGAGCTGATAGAGAAAAGGATATTTTTAAGCTGTTTACGAAAAATCAATATGAACTGAAGCAGCTTTTTGACAACACTAAGATGTTAAAACCTAGACTAACGTCTTAATAAATGTTAATTATCAGCACTTGAAAGCAAGGTTGATCACAGTTAGTCAGCAGCAAGTTGATCTCTTCCATAATTGGACATTTCAATGAGTAATTAAGTGGAATAATAAAATGCTTTGCAGATTATTTAAGCTTGAATCATATTGAAAACCAAGGACAAAGCACACTATGGGCTACACATATAACTCATTTTCTTGTTGTTTTATTATTTCACATTTTATTTAGATTTTGCTTTCTTTATTTACACTTATATTCTCTTTTAACTTGTGTAGCAAAAAAACTATATTTTATATTTTCTATATTAGTAAAGTTTCACCGATTGGTTTGAGTGGAAACAAACATGTATGTGTAAAAAAACAAAAAGAAGAAAATGCTGGTAGCAGTATGAATTATTTAGATCAGTAATGATGCTTTCATATTGTGTACTGTAGGTGAGGTTAATGGGTTCCACTAGCCATACAGTAATTTTTTTTTGGTACGCCATGTGTGGTGATGATCACTGTTTTACCTACTGGTGCCTAGGTCACTACTTTCACCCTTGAAAATTATGTTCATTCCTTGATTATTGACTCCCCCTTGCGTAAATGTATTTTTTGATATGATTATAAAATCATATCTGTGGTATCGTCTATGATGACCAGGGCAACAACATGCTACTGGTTTAAATATGTTGACAATTCAGTACAAAAAAAGATGATCTGTGCCTGCAGTTTCTGTAACATAGAAGGTGCAGTTACAGTGATCCATCCATTTAAGATCAATTTCAGCATCATTTCATCAGATAAATATTAGTTAGGATTTCAGAAGTGATCTCCTTTGTCTTGTGGCTTGGGGTTAAATGATGTATTTAGTCCTCCATTTCTCAATAAACAGCCAAAGTGTGGCAGTTTATTCATATTCTGTACTAATACTGAATTAGTAATTGCTCTGTGTACTTTATTAATCTGGGATATACTTTGTAAATGTGTTATAGATGCTATAACAGACTTGAACGCCTCTTACACTTCCGGCAATCTCAACATAGATTTATCAATACTCATGCGTAACACCATTTAAACCCACCTCCACTGCTTTTCTATTGGCTAAATGAGGTTTACAAACTTTTCCATGCTTCCTATTGGCTGAGCCGTATAGCGGGAGGGACAACTTTCAGGAAGTGCTTACGTCGTCGGTGTCTTCTTTCTGTTTTGAGTGGAGAGTGAGTATTTCGGCGACCCAAACTGTTAAGAATAAGTGGCAGTACCTCATTGATATGATTTTTCATCAAAAGGCAAACTAACGACGTGTGTGGCTACCCCTGGAAGGTGAGTTTATATGTTACTTAGCTTATGTTTACAAGTAAATGCCTTCGTGTATTTTTAGCTAGCTGCTAGCCGGCGCTAACTAAATTTAACGGTATTTATCACTTTTCTGTTTAACTTTTTTCAGTTTTCAGTACCTGTCTTATATTTCACAGTAACTACTATAACAGACTATTGAGAAACTTTATTATTCAACTGATCTTTTACAGCTACTAAATACTGGTTAAAGTTGCATACAGTTTGGTTACTTAAGTAGTACTACTGGCTCCAATACAAATCACTGTTCTGCTTTAAAAATGGTACTGGAATAAAAGTATGGTGTTAACAAGAAAATTTTGCATTTTGAGAAGTCAAAATTACTATGTAGTAGAATTGACTTCTTTTGCCTTATCTGTTTCCTTTAAGGTAGATAGACATAAGATGAGGTAATAAGGAAAGAAAGACAGACTATAATAATCCTTAAAACTTTTGACCAATAATTCTGTGTGTTATTTCTTAAATTTTTTAGTTCCTCAGATTTCATGGCTCCACCAAAAAAGAGGACATTACCCAAACCACTCCCAGATGGATTTATACTTACTGACACTGAGAAGAAGAAGTGGAGGCTGGGTAAAATCATTGGCCAAGGTGGCTTTGGACTGATCTATCTTGGTAATGAGAACACAACACTTTCATGTTGATTAATAGAAATTCAGACTGGTGACAAATGAAGGGAAGAAACAACATAAAGTCTCTAAAGCTATGAGCACAACATGGCACAGTGAACAATGTGTATTTATGTCTCAGATCAAATATTTCTGTTTGGTCTTTCACATTATTGTTTTTTGTGACTGATTCTAGTGTGACCTCATAATCTTGAACTGACTGACAATGGCTTTAACTGTGATGCATTTTCACATTCGTGTTGCATTTCACCTTCAGTTTTGCTTGTACACAGTTGTCAGTTCAATGACCTCTTTAGGGCTAGTACCTCACTGCTTATCCCCTGACAAACTGAGAACACATCACAGGTGCTTTCCATGTTTTTGGTCAGAGTGACCTTTTCCAGGGAAGACTTGTGATTAATACTGATCAAGAGTCATGTTTAAGTCCCATTAATTCACATATGACTTTACAGACTGAGGTCAAAAGGTAAAAATCTAACCTGTATTTAATTATAGAGCATAAAGTAATAAGTTCAGACTCATTGCGATTTGTGCTGTTGCATCAGACTTTGTCATTTCCTCATAACGAATACTGAACCAGTACTTTGCTGCCACATTGACGATTGAAATTTCCAGTATCACTACAACCAGAGTTATGAAGTCAGGAGCTTTTCTGCAAGAGAAGTGTTAAGACATTGACAAGACTCAGAGTGTGGGATATTCCTAGTCCCCATCTACAGTGTGGACTTCTGAAAGTAGCTGCATTTAGCCCTCTGTGACCCAAAGGCCGCCCCCTATGCATGCAACTGCTCTGATGTTCTATATAACTTACATGAAGTTATGCTGATAAAGTTATCACTCTGTGCTCTGGTGTTTCCACATTTTCTGTTATTATCAAAAACTAATATTCAATTAATGTGATCTGTACTATTCAAAGTGCAATGAAAAAGTGAATAGTTCTGAGTCATACATTACTTCACATGACTGGCATTATTTTCATACCCAAACCAGTGATTTAAAATCACTGGGATTTAAACCTGAGTCTTGTGGACTTTGTCATCTTGAAGTAGACTACTCCCATCAGATTTTTCCTTTCATTTGTCAACTTCCCACAGCTCCATCTATTTCACTACCTGGCTATTTATCTACCTGTTTGAGGTAGATGCACTAAAAGTATTCTGTCTGATCTGCTGAAAAATAAAAGGACAATTCTCTAGAAAGTCCTTGGCTTTTTCTTGTGTACCCATTGACATGACTGTATTCCTGCAGTCTTTTGTAGATTTTTTTTTCTTTCCAATATGAAATGATGTCCAACATTCACATACCACTGATCACACAATTCCCTATTTTTGTTTTAATGTCTGTATTAATGTTTTAAGTGAAAGGGTTTGATGTACCGTGGTGCAGTGTATCATTTATTCCCTGTGTGTGTTCTGTATTCTTTAAGCCTCGCAGCATGTGGACAAGCCTGTTGAAGCCGACACAGACTTTGTGATAAAAGTGGTGAGTATATTTGTGTGCAATCATGGAGCCTATCCATCTTTTCCATGTTTTTTTTTTTTTTTTTTAAGTTTAATATCTACAGGAGTCTCCTCCTACTACTACAAGTAATAACTACTATTGATAAGGATGCACATAATAATATTCATCACATTAATCACTCAGTTTTGGAAGCCATAACATACTCAGCTATTCACCAAACTTTGTACAAGTCATCAGCAGTGATGGAACATTTTATATTTATGGGTCTTATGCATATGTGTGGAGAAACGACTTGATAGGACTCTATATAAAAAAAAACACAAAAAATGAGCTCTCTAAATTAGGTTTCACCTGTATGTATCAAGCTCAGATGCACAAAAAAGCCTCGGACCATGACAGCAGTAATAGCCTACCTACCTTACATTCAGGAGCAACAGTTAATGAAATGGATCCAGTTCTTTTTGTGAGACTGACTTAAAAGGAATGGCGACAGGCTTTGGTTGAATGAACACAACATGAACTGTTTTTAAGTTAAATGACTTTTTAAAAATTTCATTAATTTGTAAATTACTTGCTAGTTGCTTGTTTTGGATATAAATATGCTGACATGTTATAGACATGTAAACGTCATGCTGCTTATTACACCCTCACTCTGTTGTATTTATATTTGCTAAATTGCTCTTAACTCTTAACTTAAGAATATAACAGATGTAAATGAACTTTTTCAATTCAAGAGCTTTAGTTGCTAACTGCCATCTGTTGTCACTTTACTTAAGTAACTTTGAGAGTTGAAGTAATTTTTTTTCTCAAATTGAGAGTTTTGAATCCTGATTAAAATATTACATCTCTTTTGAATCTGACATTTTTATTGAAAATTGTCTGCCTGAATACAGACCATATCTGATGGATAATCAAGTTTTATAAAAGGAAAAGGAAAGGGTTTTTTTTCTCTACTTTTAAGGGACATGGGTAAAAGTTTCATTCCAGTACAAAATTAGCTGATATCTGGCCAAAGCAAACAGAGTGTTTCTTAACAAATAAGAAAAGTTTCCAGTGTTTTGAGGGAATTTCATCTGGCAAAGAGAGATTATGTGAGCTGGCATCAGCAAGTTCTGTACTATACTGTTAATAATAGAAGTTTACACGTATTCACCAAAAAGTTTTTAAAAACCTCTATTTTCTCTGAGGAAAAGAACTACACTTATAACTGTTATGATAGTTGGTCTGTCTGATTTTTCTAAATTGCTTTTTTCTCCCCATTATGATAGCAATATACTACCTCCTGCACTGCAAAATTATCCAAATGATGCTTCACAGCGAGTCAGTCTATTCTAACACTACTCTTGTATATTAATCAACACGTCAGTACACCTGTAGGACGTTTTATTTTTTACTCTGTACTTTTTAAAACTCTTACAATTTATCTACTTGTTCTATTTCAGGTCATTCTCAAGACTTGAACTTCTTACATTTCAGCAAAACTGAAAATATGGGGATGTTTTAAAACTCTTGACTGGTAGTGTATTTAGAGACTAAAACAAGGAACTGAAAGAAGGCTAATTTTCCTTTATTGTCAGTGCTTTCTCTGTGAGTTATTCAGCTGTGTGCAACTGGTCATGCATGTAGTACACATAGGGCTGGGCGACATGTAAAAGCATATCACTTTTTTTTTTTCATATCAGGTAATATCGATATGTATTACAATATAAATCAAATCACTATTTTTGTCAAGATTAAATTATCCGTTACTCATAAGTTAGATATGAAGACATCGGAAGGTTATTTTTGATTTAAATATGAATTATTTTCTCAGAGATGTGCCGAAGAACATGATGCAGTTGTTTCAGATAAATAAAACAGATACATATATTTAAAACTAAACTAAAAGTCTGACTAGCTGGCAAAAGCTTTCAAGTTTTAAAAGAGAACACAAACAAAACAGATCAGGAAATGGGTTGTTCAACTCCAAATAAATACAATCTTCATTCCAAAAAATTCAGTGTGGAAAGATGAGTTTGTGTTCTTCACATAGGCTACATGTATTCTTTCAGTACACCTCTGGATTGTACTGAAGGCCAATTATTTTATGATTTAATAATAGAAGTGGATTTTACCACATCCCTAGGGAGGTAGTGGAAAAGGTGTACAAAATAAAATCAACACCAAATAACAAAATCAGAGACTACAGGTGTGACTTTCAAGCCCATTTATGTGATTTCTGTTGTTTTTGTTTGCCTTTTTTATGTTGTCTCTGTTTTGTTACATCCACCAACTTTGACTGAACTAAAAACACTCAAACCTGAAAGAAAGAATGACTTTGGCATTAATTATGATAATTATCGCTATTGACTGATACGGACTCCTTTATCTTAACATTTTTGGCCCTGTCGCAAAGCCCTACCAATTCTGTTTACCTGTTTGTGCAGGAGTACCATGAGAACGGCCCCCTGTTCTCCGAGCTCAAGTTCTACCAGAGGGCAGCCAAAGCGGACAGCAGTGAGTAGCACCACCTGTCCAGCGTCCCGGCAGCTCGCTGGAGCACGAGTGTGTTTGACTGATGAAGTGGCTGCAGACACACAGAGGCTCCGCTGCCTGCCGCACAGTAATTAATAATAAGCCAAAGCAAACATGCACCTCAGTGGCAGTTAGGCCCCCTCTCTGCGCTTGTCTGGGCTTTCCAATGCCTACGTTTGGAGAGGAAGCCACTCACACGTAATGATGCCCGGGCCTCAGCTGAGCCCCTGACCACCTGCCAGCCTGGTGGAGCGCCAGTCAGGCCAGCCGCCATCAAGCCCTGAGCCAGGCCTACTGCTTTGTCTGGGGCCTCCGTGTGTGTGTGTGTGTGTGTGTGTGTGTGTGTGTGTGTGTGTGTGTGTTTGTACCCTCAGTAGTGTAAGATTGATATTTGCATGCATGCTTTATTACACTTGCAAGGACAAATCTGACTTCTGGACAAAACATTTGCCTACTTTTCATGGACATCAGGGCTTCAAAAGGAGTTGTGTTAGAGGAGGTTAAAGCACAGGAAGGGATAAGTAACACTAAGAGGGTGCGACAACAGGGAGGTTTCATTTATTAAACCTCTTTGATCATGGTTTAACTCTATAGTAAGATGAAGAAAGGTCAGTTTACATTTTACTCTAAGCCCAGACTAAATTTACTTTTGTTTGTTGAAATTGTGAACCAGTATTAACTTTATATGGAAACTTGAGGGGGAAAAACTTAATGAGCAAACTTATTTTTGGTTTTTTAATTATTTATCTATCTGATATGTAGATATATTAGTCCATTTATTCAACCAGGTTTAGGTTCAAACACTGAGCCATGATCAAAGTTTTATTCTCACTCGGTTTTCACAGCAGTATTATTTATTTATCTGTCTAAACTTTGTTAAATTCTTTAATTTCACAATTTTCTTTTTCTTCACAGTTTTTCTTTTCACTGTCTTTTTATGATTTTCTCTGACCAGATGATCCCATATAATTTCTATAATATAATTTTTTTTTTCCCCCCCTAAGTTTATTTCAGTTTCTAAGTGACACATTTTTCAATCTAATGTGTTTCCAGTGGAGAGTTGGAAGTCAAAGAAAAAACTGGACTTCCTGGGCATCCCGACCTACTGGGGATCAGGACTGGCTGAACATAATGACCTAAGGTGAAGACGTTTGTTGGATAATCTGCGCATCCTTGAATTCTCACAATGTGTTATTGCTATATTTTCAGAAATCACATTACCAAGATGTTGCCTGTTGAGAAATTCAGTTAAAAATAGATACTGCTGATGTGAGAATTTCTCAGTTTCTTTTTACATTAAAATGTCAAAGAGGACAGCTGCAAATGTTAATCTTAGATTCATTTCCTTAAAGTCGTCTGAAGTGGACCTTGTGGGGTAAACTTCCAAATGAAAGGTGTGTCTGATTATGATAAGCATGATTTGGGCACCACTTTTTATTTAAGAGTTACAAGTCAGTGATTCACATGAAATGATTATTAATAGGTAATTGTCATTTAAGGTGGAAGATCAGACCCACTGAATAAAACAAACCAGAAAAGAGACTGGATAGATAGATGCCATCAATTAAATTCAGCATTTGAACAGATGTGTGGCTGTTAATAAGTGAAGGGTAGCGCGTAATATAAAAAAGAATTTCAGGAAAATCATAACTACTTAACGCCTAAAGTGACGATACATTATCGGGTGTCTTTTCAGAAATATTTAGTTGGCTTTTCTTATATTTATCAGTAGTGTGATGATGCGCTGGCCCTTCAAACCCAGTGTTTTGGTCGATCTAGTATGCCTCAGTTTACAAAGTTAAGTTCACGTCAGATTACAGATTCTGGTTATTAACGGTAAAGTTTCAACAGCCACAGTATGATTTCATAATGTATTTCTAGCTAGATTTTAGTTGGACTGTTCTGGTCCTTCTGACCCTTTAAAGAGGGTTTGTCAAAATTTGTTTATCTAATTATTTAATTGTTAATCTTTTTAGTATCGTTCAGAAAAAGTCTGTAGAATGAGATTTAACATTAATGTAGATTTTTGTTTGTTTGTCTTCTGTTTTGTCCCTTTTATAGGAACAAAAATAGTTACTTTTACTTTAAGATAAAATATTCCTTTATTAGTTCCACATGGGGGAAAATTACAGATTTACAGCAGCAAGAGTGGAGCACAAACAAAGCACACGGGCGAGAAGAAAAAAAAAAAAAGACAAATCAAAAAAAGCTGTAAATACTATTTGCAGCTGTGCATGTGCTGAACGTGCCACAGGTTAGATAGGGGAGATACTTACATGTGCACCTATATACACATATCTACACACATAATTGTATATATGTATAGACATGTGTACATATTATACATATGAGTACGGTTTATTGCACAGATTATTTGGAGCAGTTTCTGTTGTGGAGCTTAACAGCTGCAGGAAGGAAATTTCAGACACTACTGAAGTTACACTAACTTCCATGTACTTGGAGGTTATGACTTAGTCATGGACAGAATATTTTCAGTCCTGGAAACCTGATGGAAATGTGAGAATCTTTGCAAACCCTGTGATAAATGTACACACTGTTATGGGATATTTCTATGACATGGCTGTTCTTATTGACAAAATGCCTGAGCGTTTATAAATTCCCTGGAGCTAACTTGTATTTCAGGCCTTCTGTTTTGATTATTCAGAATAAGAAGGAAACGTGTGACCTTTGACCTTTCCCCTCACAGGTATCGTTTCATGGCCATGGACCGGCTGGGCATTGATCTGCAGAAGGTTTGTGAGCGAATCGGAGGTCGATTGAAGCCAGTCACCGTGCTTCTTCTGGGTCGAGGGCTGGTGAGACTGTCTTCCTGGAAAATCAGAGAGTGTTTTAATTATTTTTTTTTTATATCTAGTCATTGCAGTTTAAGAGCCTAGATGGACATGAAGGCTATTGGTGATGAATCTTCTGTCCCCTTTAAGGTCACACATTGTTAACGTTTTCTATTCATTATTATTTTGTACTAAACATCCTTTTTTTTTTTCTTTCATGTTGATGCTCTGTTGTCAATGAAACAGGTTGATGTGCTGGAGTACATCCATGAGAACGAGTACGTCCACGCAGATATTAAAGCCGCCAATCTCATGCAGGGTCACAGAGACCCTGAACAGGTGAGTCCCCTGTAGATCTGCACTAATACTGCTTTGAATATTGGGTAAAGCTCTATTCTACATCAGTACAATAATTTGATTCAAAGTGCTTATTGTCTGTTTTTATGGATTAGTGTTTAAGTACTGGATATAATACTGAAGGCCTCTCTCTTTAGTATCTCTCAGTTCACTGCTATGGTTTAATGAGTGCTTCTCAACTGGTGTCACCTTGGGACCCACATTCTCCCATTGTCACTAAGTCGCAGACCACTTCATACCAATTTTTTTTTGCAAAAGTAGGCTAATGTGTACTTATTTAATGTAATTCAAAGTGTATTTTTAAAGCAAAATATGCACATATTTCATTCCTGCATTGAAAGCATGTAACGTAGTAATAAGCTGGGAGAACATCACAACTCTGCAACTGTTTGACAACAAAGTGTTTCCTGTAAGACACATTTGTTTCTGTTCTAAATGTCATTTCACTTCCGACATACTTTATAATACAGACATCCTCCAGCAACATTCAATCAAATGTTGGTGTTTAACCATCACAATGACCAGTCTGTCACAAATGTCTGCCAAAATAAATGCCCAACATTAGAGAGGTAAATGTTTCCCTCATCCATACACTTTGTGACCCACTCAGAAGCCAAAACTCCTCAGATGGGTCACAACTACCACCGAGTGTTACTTTTAGACGTTTATTTTGTGTTCTCGTATAGAAACTGTGATTAATAATGTTCGTTTCGTAAAATTAAAGCTGCTGTACTTGATAGGTTTTTGTGATCATTCCCCAAAAAATCCATAATTATTATGACGAGAAACAAAAAATGTCACATTGTAATCTGTGTTTCCGGGAGACTTTGGCCAATCATAGATGTTTTCAGATGAGTAGGTGGTTAAAATGCGTGAATGACATTTGGAATTACAGATCACTGTTGCCATTACATCAGACATGACTGTTTTCTTCAGCAACTCATCAAAGAAGTACTTTCTATTCATAACTCTCATACTAACGATGTATTCAAGATACACCAAATAATTCTCTGTAGTATACTAGTATATTATTAACATGCTTCATGTTTAAAAAAAAAAGTCTAATCTAAATACGGAAAAATATCCTTCATTTAACTTTGGTGGCTTCGTGTGCCATATGCTGCAGGTGTATCTGGCAGACTATGGACTGTCCTACAGATACTGCCCTGATGGAGTCCATAAAGACTACAAGGAAAACCCCAAAAAAGGCCACAACGGAACCATCGAATACACCAGTCTTGATGCCCACAATGGAGTTGGTAAGTTCCCCGCAAGTCACATCAGCAGGTTTCAGGAAAATAAGGCAGATGTTTACGTGTTCAGGCCAAATGAGCTGTGAGGGGATTTGAACGCGTGTAACTGTCTGCAGATCTACTTGATATAAGCAATAGTTAAGTTGTAAAGACCTGATGTCTGGTGCCTTTTGATCCATTCTCTTAAGAATTACTGTATAGTGGCCTTGGAGTGTTTGATTCTTTCCATATTTCACACATCAATCCACTTATTCTTTGCTTTGTGATCTTGTCAAGTCTAGATTACAAGTGTCATTAACTCTGTAACGATGAAGTGTGCATATGAAATTGAATTTAATGTCGGAAGACTCTCAAGTAGTGGTGATGTTGTACACTACTAGACTATACTCCTACGTTTAGGATTCCTTTTGTTAGACTTTAAAACACTCTGGTTTTAACTCCTCAGACATCAAATATCCAAATACGTAATAATATCAGATTGATTTTAACGAAACAATGAAAGTTCAAGATGGAGCCTGATATTTGCATGTCATATATTTATTTTTCGTTGCGTCATTTATGAGTCGCTATGTCTTTGCTGATGGATTGAGCCCTGTTAATTTTTATGAGATGATATGTTCAGACAGAATTGACAGAATTTCTTCAGATTTAGCTCAAATCATTCATTCATTTATTCAGACACTTTTCAGTTTATGGTGACTGTGAGCTAAAGAATTCATCCTCTTATTTTATAATTATTGTTTTTTCATTACAGGCTATGATAACGGATAGAAATATCTTTACCTTTGACTTTCTGGTTAGAAATTGTCATCATTACACAAAAAAACATGTTTTATGAGATTGTATTGTTATATTTACCTTTAGGTACCAAAATCTAATCGGCTCATTCTGTCGTCCGTGTTGACACTGACGCTGTTTACATTCACACTAAAACTTAGATTATTATCCAATTTCTGGAGTTATTAGATTATTCACGTGATCATGTAAACAGCATAATCTGATCTGATATACTTTATCACATAACAGCAGTAATCTGATTATGAGAAATTGGATTAACACACCTGGAATTCTCCCCAATGCATTGTGCATGTATACCTCTAATCGGATTTATTTTGTTGTTTTACATCTGTGGATCTGTTAAAAAAAAAAAGAAAATGAAATTGTAGAAAACAGAATTGCTGTAGTGAATCGTGAGTAAAAGACAATAAGAACTTTGAGTTAACCATCACTACGTATATATGTATTCCAAAAGAAATCCGAAAACCAAGTTTTTTCATTTTTTTCATCTCTGATGTGCTTGTAAACACATGAGATCTGGATTTTTACGGTCATGTAATTGGGTTCAGTAAGACCAAATTTCATCAAGCCTCTTCCGACAATGCCACTGGAAAAAAAAAAAGAAAAAGTTAAAATGAATACGATTTGTACCATTATTTATACTGTGATTTTCAATTTATTCATATACACTGGAAAAAATCTAAATCTTACGAAATGTATTTTTCTCATTCCTAATCAAAATCTCATCACATAATCACCTATAGAGTAACTTTTCAGTGAGACATAAGAACTTATTTTTAGACAATAGATCTTGAAAATCTTATTTCAAGAATTCTTATGAGATACTTTTACATGGGAAGTTTTTCCCCCACCACTGTCACAGTCACAAGTGTTTGCTCCTGGAGGATTCTTTTAGGTTCTGTGAATTGGCTTGAGAGTATGGTTTTGACTGGCTCGACATTTAAAGTGTCATGAGATAACTTTTGTTATGATTTGGCACTATATAAATAAGATTTAATTGATTTGATTGATAATTTTCACTTGTTCCATTGGCGGATTTTTTTTTTTTTTGTTTAATTCAAGAAAAAATGTCTTGTATAAATGTTTTTATGCTTGTTTTGAAGGGGGCATTTTTTCCACATTAGAAAAAAACATTTTAAGTATTGGTGTTTAACATTTTTGCTGGACAACTGATCGCTCTTTTTCTTTTCTTCATCATAGCCCATTACAATACAAACAGTTGTGTACTATGACCAGTCCAGCTCTTTTACAACTTTGTAAATCATGACTAATGCAAACATCTTAAGCCTGAGTGATTTAGTAGAATGCCGTTAACGCACAATGACTCCGTGCCAGTACTTAGGAAACTTTTACAGCCTTTCCATTAACTCTACTATAAGCGCTGTCCTTTCAGTTTGCTTGCTTTGTTTGTCAATACATGTAAAATAGCCCCCCCACCTCACCCCGCCCCGCCCTCCCTCTCCCTCGGCTGATATTGGGAACACATTAACTGGCAAATTGCCTACATGCTCCCTCTCTTCATTGACCATCGATTCTCCATCCGTGGCCCCCGCTGAATTCCCCGGCACCGTCTCTGTTTAACAATTCCCTAATTAGCTGAAGTCATAACCTGCATCGTGTATTCATCCCCCATTAATTAAGGGCTTCGATGTTTGGTGAGAGCGGGGCCCGAGCCACAGATAACCTCTCTGAGCTCCACACAGACCAACTCCACCAGCCACCAGTTCAATACTGTGAGTTAGGATGGCTCAGACGCCCTAATCGCCACAGCCGTGTTTCTATCAACGCGATCGATATATAAAAGAGGAGGGAGAAAAAAAAAAAGGCTGCTCAGCAATAACCACCACATGGAAATCATGTTCGTTTTCAATATGATGATTGTAAAGGAACAGGGAGGTGAGGGCTGCATATAAATTGTGGCACTTGTTTTTACATTTCCTGCCTGAAAGAACAACAGGTAAATATTAACAGCAAATATCTGTCTTCTCTCCTAATCTTCTCATGGGATATAAATCCACTGTAAAAGCATGACAGGAGTAAACATTTTAGCTCCAAACATGGATCTTTGCATTAAGTTACAGTGGTGGAAAAAAGTTTTTGGACACCCCATGCATTTGTGATATATTGAATTAAAAATCACTCTTAAGGACTTGTTCCTTTTCCAAACTCACATTCCTCCTTTTTCCTGTGCACTGTTCTGTCAAGGTTAGAAGATGATGAAACACATCCAGGGCATGACATGTCAGAACTGTCAAGAATTTAGCTTTCTTTCTTTTTCTTGTTAAGAATAATACTAAAAAAAAAAAAAAAAAAAAAAAATTGCATTTTTTATGTCTGTCTGATGCAGCCTCTCCTTTGAAACACAAACATTTTTCCAGCCAATATGTCATGGTAATATTTGAGATGAAATTTTAAGGGTGTCTGTAAACTTTTTCCACGACTGTGTGTTAAAATTCCAAACAATTCAACATCCTTTTCTTCATTTCGCTGAAAAAACCCTTTGCTGTTGGAAGAAACTGCCAAAGGTTGAAGTTGTTGAGCATGAGAAGTCACCACAGTATACCACTTCTGATGTTCTATTTTCAGAGAACATTCTTCGAACTTAGCATCACGTCTCCTAATTAGAATCAATGGAAAGCTTTAAGACACATTTTAGGAGATTTGCAACGCTTTTAATTCTAAATGTTACTGAGTTCTTATTTATCTGTTGCAGCTTCAGAGGAACTATTTGCATTGACCTTATCATTAAACAGCTGCAAAAACTAGTATTCATTTCTATACTATTGAATAATTTGTCATATGTTTGTAAGGGAGGGAGTAGAGCAATAAGACCTGTGATGTGAAAGTCATGGGGTTTTTCGAAGGGTCGGAAATTTACATGTGAAATCTAATCGGTTATAGATCACTAACCTCATTGCAGCACTTTTACCTTGAATCAATAGTTGCTTTTCCATTGACCCTCAAATTGAGCAATTTACCGAAGAGACAATTTTACCAAAACTCTGGTTTTTGCGCTGGCAAGAGGTAGTATTTCAGGCATAGCGCAAATGGTATATCATGCAAAACTGCAATGGAAAGACTTTTTTTTCTGCAACTAGAGTCACATGAATAAAAACCAGATGTTGACGGACGTTACAAGTGAAGAAGAAGAGTGTTAAAAGAAACATGATGCGGTATGTACGGATACATCAGGAAACCAAATAATTTTGTTATTTAGCACAAGGTAGAGAGGCAATATATGAATATATCTGTTAATTAACTCAATATTTAGGTTCATCACCATGTATATGAAATGACTTCTCACGATAATGAATAATCAAAACCTCACATTTGTGGCATCACATTTCTGTTTTTTCAACAGTGACTAAATATCGCACTTTAGTCCTATAGACAAGCCACTATTGTTGCTTTTTTTTTCCTGAAAGAACATTAAATAGTAAATGTCCTTTTAAGCATGACTGAAGTAATAATTATGGTTACAAACACAGATCTGTGCCTAAATTACAGCGTATTCCTTCAAAACACAGACACAGTGTAGTGGACAGCCCTCATACTGTCGGAAGAAAACATAAAAACGTGTGCGTTTAATGCAAAAACAGACCACCGGTCGAGTTCTTTCTAGTGCGGTGGAGATTATGACCAAAGATGAGACCCTTATCTGCCCTTTCCTGACCCAATAAGTTAACACCCTTCCTCGCAAAGATGTTGACAGGTTGCCATGGTGAAGGTACGGCGAACACAACTCTTGAGTGGCAGGCCTTTGATCCCGAAGCTAAACGGTGTAATTACCGCCATTCGGTGGGCGTCCGGCGGACAGAAGACGAAACGACAAGACTGAAGCAGAAGGGTTAAGAGTGTGACACTGCAGCGCGCTTTAGGGAATGTGAATAACAATAGGAGATAATTAACAACAACACCATCGCCACCTCACCTCCCTGTCTACAGCACCAAGATGATGTGTGTGTGCAGTGTGTGTGTGGGCGTGCTGTATTCATGTGTGTGTGTGTCCATGTCCGAGCTCTCTTTATAGATATTTAGAGAGTAAAGGGCAATATACCCCCGAGTTCTGGCTCAAATGCAAATTCAACAAATATATAGAACATGGAAACGGCATAAACATGAGCAGAGGTGAGGGATCATAAAACAGGAGAAACAATCACACACATGATTAGCAGCGGTGTATAGTTTGGGATGAAATATGATTGCAGCTGATAATAATGTAACGCTTTCCAATCATGGAGTGGAGCCGTCAATCAATCAGTTAAACTGGAAAACTGCCAGTAAATGTAGTAAATGGGTAGTGAAAGCTCTGTTCAGACTACGAAGCTCAACTTAAAGGAGTCATATTTAGCTTTTTTAGATAGAATTATGCATTTTCAAACATGTCCCTGTGGTCTACATAAACTG
>JAPTYQ010000008.1:5845206-5862491 GCA_029814465.1 Ostorhinchus cyanosoma
TGCCAGTGCTGCCTCGTCCCTGGCTGCGCCCGGTGAGGGAGAACCTGGCGCCGGATCCGGTGGAAGCAGCTGGAACACAGGGGAGGACTCTGAGCTATTTTTACTCTGTGCCAAAGGGGTGAGGAGGGCCAGGTGGGCAGGTGGGCACAGAAAGGGGTCCCAACACCCTTCCTTGTCCCTGGTGGTTGTCATCTGGGCTTAGCTAAGCACCACCTCATCGTGCCACCCACCCACCACGCTTAGAATGTGGATCTCTGGAGTGAGCTGCTTACACTCACACCAGCCACTAGAAACTCAAATCTTAAGATTATAAGAAGTGGGTTTCGCAGATGCAGGGCTGAGAAGAATCGGCTTACTTCAGCGGATACAAAATATACTTAGTTTTTGCCCGTTTTTTGTGATTTATATGTACATAACTATGCATGCATTTTTTTTCCTTTTGCAGAATTAGAATTCCAGGTCATAGCCACACGTAAGGGTGCATGCACAATTACACATTTTCCTCTTAAAATGTGGTTTTAACCCATAAAGACCCAGTGCTACTTTTCCAGCAGTTCCCACATGATTTTTTTTCTCTCTATTTAAACTTTCTTAAGTGATATCACCATTTATTATAATATTATCCTCTGAATTTTGCATTTTCACTGTAAATCATATATTTTCCTACATTTAATTTAGATGTCCAGGAAAACGCACAGTAAATCCATACTAAACCAAAGGGAAAAAAACTGAAGAAAAAGTGATTTTTTAAAGTAAAATATATCAACTGCACATAAAACAATCTACTGTCACTGATCAAACTCCATCGGTTTTACTGGTGAATCAGTGTTGTAGAAGATGAAGGTAACTACGGAGCCTCTAAACGTCCTGATGACCATGAAAAGATGAGAAACTGTATTTTACACCAATTATTTACATGTATTGATAGAATTAGTGGATCAACAGGTATTAAACATTTTAGATCAGTCGCTGTTTGGGTCTTTATGGGTTAAAGCTAATCATCCACACTTATATTACATCTTGACGTTTCAGTTCATTTAAACGGTGGTGGTGTACAGCGGTAACATTACTCATTTTGAGTTATTTTCTGTTTGTATTAACTGATGGAAAAGTAGATGTGCAGTATTGTAGAAAATAGAAGATACTAATGTTAATATGCATTGTGAATCATTGACAGGCTACTTATAATGAAATCATATCATGAGGCCAGTGACAATTCACATTTTTAGAACTGATTGTGATAATTTTCAACAAATCATGCAGCTTTATTAATAACTTTTAGATCAGTAGATGCTTTTAGTCACTGGTGGATGTTTGGGTGTTTATAGGTTAAAATAAAATTTACCTCCACCCAGATGACTGTTTTAGCAAAGTTTCAGAAATTATCTCAGAACATTCTAACACACCTGTAACACACATGACCAGCAAGCTAATAATGTTACAAGGAAATATGCACAGTCCTTCAATGACAGCTGTGAATGTAGTCAGCATTATCATGATGAAAAGCAGAATTTAACGGCAGAACTGTTTCAAACAGACAGCAAGGACTGAATCAACTGTAATTTCATATCAATTGGCAAATCATGTAGTAATAGGTCCTTGTGACATCTAAAACTAAATCAGGAAGCAAATGTGGCTGTCATCATTTCCAAAACTCAGTTTTTTATGTCTTTTGTTCTTTTGTAAATCTTTCTCCATTTACAAGAACAGCTGTCCGCCCTGTGTTTTATCAATTAAAAAGGTTTTTCCTGACAGAAAGCCCTACTGTGGTTGAAGTTAATTAGACTGAGACTTATTTTTTAATCAAATGTTTAGTCAAGTTTACCATTTCACCATGTCAGTAATTTAGCATTTAGCATTAGCTCACCTTTAGCCACCCAAGTTCCAAATAGCCAAGATGGTCATAAACTTTAAAGCAGTGATCCAAAAACCAGTGAATGTTGTCATGGTGACTCCATCCACTTCTTATATACTTGTTATATATATATATATATATATATATATACACTCCACATCCATAACAACCTGTAGGTCATCAATTACAGTAGTGCACAAATATCTTAGGTCACTTAAATTTGTTTTTGTAGGGTTAAAGTGAGTGTATATGTGTATATATATTTATTCCTCATTGTGTTTTCTTCGCATACAGCAAGAAAATACGAAAATAAGTGCACAGCCTTAAAAGAGACAGAAAAAAACTGAATTAAATGAGTGTAAGATTGTATGATTGTAAAGGTCAAAGTCTCTATTTAGTGTGACTCCTGACCCCATGACAAGAAGCAGCGCAAACAGAAACATCTGACATATATTGAATGAAACTTGGGAAAAAACAGAAAATGAATGTAATGAAGCCCATATTGTCTGAACAAAATGATTAAATGTAGTTTTTTCCCTTGAAACTTTTTTCCCTCTGTACAAACTTCACATATATCCAGATTGGACCTTAATAGAAAGACAAAGAAATACACATGTGTGATCATTAGAACTTTACTAAACCAGGAAACTTAATATTAGACTACAACTTTTGTAGAGTACTGTGTGTGAACTGGATTTCTTCAAAGCCATCAGGATTAAAAGTCAAGAAGTCGATTATAACAGATTCTCACCAGTTCAGAATTAAAATCAATCAAAACCCATCACCATTAACTGCCCATGTGCCATCTTTTATTTGACTCTTTGCTGTTGCGGCATGCAAATATGTAAATAGCCTGTATTAGACTGCGACTCCACCAGCCTACATTTAACTTTACCTGGAGCAGGTGAAGGCTTTTTTTGTGCTTCTGTGAAAACTGGTGGGCAGAGACAGCAGCTATGTAGATGAGTGTAGGTGTATTGGTTTTCTCTGTGCGCAGAGGAAGGTTTCCCATCATGCCGAGGTCTATGTGGAGATGTTTTATCTGTGCTACATCTCAGTCACAGTGGGTTATCATGTCTCTCCACACCCTCTCCAGTTTGACCTAGATTTCGGGGCGCAGATGTAAATCACTGATTTGCTATCAGCAAATTGAACATCCCATGTGTGTTGTGTGATGTCGGCCTGTTTGGATTTGGATTGGCTGTAGGTCAACACGAAGTGGTAGAGTTTTCCACTTGATGATGAATAATTTTAGTGTGAAAAAGATCTGGTCCTCACAGAAAACTCACAGTTTCAAGGCTTCAACTACACTTTTTTTTTTCCCAATACCGATGATAATGATAATTATCACAATATAATTTTGAATAGTGATGGGCATTTTTATACAACATACTTTTTTGGGTCAGGAAAAAAAATCAAGCCATTAGATGTTATAGATAACACATGCCCTCCAAACTAAAATAAATAAATAAAAAGCTAACCAAGGACTGCTTAAAATGCAAGTGTAAGATTTAATTCTTCTAAAACAACTAAAACACTTCAGACAGAGAAACAAAGCCATAAACATTAATGTTTCTGATGTAACACATACAAAATAAAAATGTCATCTCTTTAAAAATGTAATGAATGTTTTTACTGTTGACTGTACATTTTTCTGGTTTACTTTATCAGCTAAAACAATATTTTACTTCATTTTACTAATGCATAACTATATTTTGATGATGAAAAAGAGTTTCATCATATTTTGAGTGAGTATTACAGCCATAGGATAGAAAAATTTACTTTTAAATTGGGATGTAATGACTTCATTTAGTAATAATATGATTTATATATTACATTTTTTTTCAGTACATGAACTGGCGACACATCCAGGGTTTACCCCGCCCACACCCACGCCCACTGGTAGCCAGGATCGGCTCTAGAATCCCGGCGACCCTCTTGAGGATTAAGCAGTTCAGAAGTAGGATAGATACGATTTTTTTTTTTCGAGCCAAGTAGTGGCGTAGTGGTCTGTTTGGGTCAGTGGCTGAGCTCTGCTGGGCTATAACTGTATCTACCCCTTTAATTAATTTCTTTTTGGGAAATTTTACATGGGAAAGTCTTTTAATTCCCAGATAATGGAGACCTGCTGAGTGTTTGTGTGTGTCTTACCTTAGGTTTTAGTTTAACGGTGAGAACGTGCTGCCTTCCAGATGAGTCCTCTGCCTTCAGCTTCAACGTCTGGAACTCGGTGTCTACGAAAAGCAGCCTGAACACGGACACACGCAGCACATGCACAATAAATCAACATACTAATTCACAGAGAAGGGTACATGTAACACTGTGAACTGACAGCAGCCATCATCCATCATTAATCACAGCGGCAGAAAGCAATATTAAGACATCAACTCTGCCTTCAGATTTATCACTCACGGTGACATTACGTCAGGCTACAGCTCCACGTTCATGCCCGACTCCAGCGAGACAGAATTACAGGCTTTTCTCCTCAAAACTCACATTTGCATTCTGCTCTAGCAAGTGCAGTTTTAATGCTCTAATGGAGGAATATAACAAGTCCAGTCATGCTGAGCCTGAAAGCATTATTTTCATGCTGAGTCACCACAGAAACGCTGTGGATTTTATGCTCTGTAACAAAACTGTAAGAAAACCCACTGACTATACACACGCTCACTTAATTGCACAACAATAACTCATCTAAAGCGCTTCTTTACAACATCAAATGACACAATAGGGCTGCAATTTTACACTAATCCACTCAGTCATATTAAGAATGACTGGGGAAAAAATATTTTACATAGCCATTGAAACCGTAGCTCCTTAAAAGCGTCAAACATGTTGAGAAAATAAAAACAAATTTTACCACAACCACAAAGGGTATGATGAAAAGCCCTGCTGTTTTTTTCATAAAATAAAACACTTGATCATTGGAAAAATAAGCCAATTACCACTCATTCAATGATTTGTACCTGCAGAATCATTCAACCACTGATATTTCTACTCATTATTTCCTAGTAATTCCAGCTAAACAGTGATGAAATGTCACTAAATAGCTACTTTACTAGATTATTGTCCACAAATATTCAACATGGACTTGTACATACTTTTGTAGTTACATATAATGCACTGGAGTCTGTGTTGTGATGTGATGTAGTCATTTATTGTAACATACACCAATGAGCCGAAGACCCCTGGACCAAACACGTACCGAACCGAAATGTTTCTGTACCGTTTCACTCCTAGTTGGAAGCAGCAAAATGAGCAACATAAGGAACTGAGTGACTTCGACCAGGTCCATATTGTAACAGTGAAGACCGGGTCAGAGCATCATCACAGCTGCAGGTTTTGGTGGGTGTTCCTGGTCTGGAGTGGTTAGAACCCACTAGATACTTTTAATAGGTTCTAACCACTTTACTTTGGGAATGAACATCAAGATCTGGAGCTGTTCTAACCCGGTAATTTGGACATCACAATTTGTCCCTTGTCAAAGTTGCTTAAATCCCTACTTTTGGCCACTTGGCTGTTTCTAACACATCGACTACATGGACTAAATGTTCCCTTTCTGTCTTACATAACCCACCCACAGACAGGTTCCATTTTAATGAGGTAATCAACATTAATACCACTTTACCTTTCAGTGGTCAGAATGTAACAGTAATATAAATCCAAAAACATCAAGTAAAACACAGAGTAGAACACCACTGACTGTTTATCCAATTTAGAAATACTCAGCCGATCAGCCCTCTGGATTTCAATAAATCCACATTTTTCTTTTTGTTTTTTAAAAATTTTGCCAAATTTGTTATATTTCTTGTTTATTTAGCCAGAGCCAACCACTCAGAACTGCATTCCAGATACCGCAGAGGGCATATCTGTTATAAATATCACAGGTAACAAAGTTATGCAACTCTTTGACACCTTCTTGGTCGACAGTTACTAAAACAATATTTTAGTGTGTAAAGACCCTGAGTCAAACTTTGGTGATAGCTGATGCTGATATTAATGTTACTTTCTGTCTCATTATTCAGTCATGTATCCTCCCTTGGAAAAGAAGTCTTCATTACAAGTAAAAATAGTTACTATAAACTATTTTTCAACCATTTAGCACATATTTGAATGAGCGCAGATTCATACAAATTCATGAAAGATAAAATTAAGACAATGGAGAACGCAGTGAAGGAGGTATGTCACTGTTTTTCTTGACGCCATTGTGGTTGAATAGTTGTTATTGTGTTTTATTGTTCATTGTGTATCATGTATGTGTTTTATATTGTTTGGACTTTCAATGGCTGCTACCTTGGCCAGGTCTCCTTTGTAAAAGAGGTTTTCTGATCTCAATGGAACTTCCTGCTTTAAAAAAGATAAAATAAAAAAGTTTTTAAAAAAAAGAACATGTCAGAAATCCTCATTATAAAGATAAAGTAGTAGCATACTTTAAAATAGTAACTACTTTTAAGTCTTCCAGCCCCAACTTGCAAATATTTGCAAACTAAATCTAAAAAGTCGAAACAAAATAAAAACAAAAGCTAATGTAACCTTGACGCAGACCCTCATGAATGATGCATCTGTGGGTGACCTGAGGGTGAAGTTTACTAGTCGACCTGTAAATCAGGCCTCCTCCCTCTTGATGTAATTGTAACCTATTGAAGCTGAGGACAAAATACTAATCTGGCACCAGAATGCACCAACACTGCTGTCAGATTTACTGCTCCGACACTCTATGAAGGAATCTGTTCCTCCCCCTTGCCACTCCATCTCTACTCTACTGAGTCCTGAAAACAAAAGACTGATCTGAGACAAAGGATTTGGACAGTCCTCCTTCAGATTTACAGTACATTAGGATGGACGCTCCGTGCTGATGCTGATGTGGCTGTATATCTGCGGAGGATTTATGGGCTGTGTTAGTGAGGAGTGATGTGAGCGCTAAGCTTTAGGATGACACACACACTTAGGGAAGTGATGGAATGATGGGAGACGATGTCCGATGTGCCCGACTCATAAAAGTGTCTGCGAGCTCACACTATCAAACACAGACGAAGGGCACCAATGTTGAAGTGTCATATACGCGGCTCGCTGGTGATCATGTTAATTCTACCCGCTGTCCCCTGTCCTTTATGTTGAAATAATACACTTCTGCACATTTAGGCTTCTTCGCTTTCTATCTCTAAAATTACCAGCACATTACCGTTTCCCAAACACACTCCTCTTTGTGCCACACGTGTCAAAACTGATATCTGTGCTGTCTTTTGTGCTGACAACAGACTAAAAATAATCCCCCAGAAGTGTATAACTTGTTAAATAGACAATACTTTAAATCCTGAGGTGAGAGAATGGACTCACATAATACCCACTGCAGATTTTTGATTATATATACAAATATCCTTTGAGAAAGTCAAATACAGACTTATATTTAACATAAGTTGTAGATACTTGGGCAATATCTTCAACATGAATTCACTCATTCTTATTTCAAGGATGCTGTGGGTTGTAAACGTGGAAAGGCAAGGGTCGTATTATGGGATTTGTTCATTATGGGACCAGGTTTCGAACTTTTGTGCCATTGGGTATCATGTGGTTGAAACGGCCATATGATGAATAAATTAAAAAAAAAAAAAAAAACTTTTGCAGATACTCCTAAACTCATCTCCATGTGGACAGCCCTTATTTATTTTTTCATGGGTTTATTTATTAGGAACCATGCATATTTGTGAACATTGCTGAATATATATATAAAAAAAAAGATCCATGTAAATGTGCCAGAATTAGTACAAATAACAAATTTTCATCTGCAGTCCCTAGGCAGGTAACAGAGACAAAAGTAAGTATATAAAGTAATAGAATAAAGTAATATATATATTTTATTACTTAAATAAAGTAATAAAATATGTGGTGACATGACGCAAAGAATTTAATCAGAACAGAACTTTGTGACATGCACACTGTTCATTTCATCCACGGTTGATGGTTTGGGGATTTTTCATGGATTGTTCATCTTTTCAAACAGTTGAACCAGACTGTTACAGTTGATAACAATAAGATTTATAAACAGAGACAATTAGCAGTTTTAAACAACCCAAAAACTTAATAAAACTACCCCCAAACTACACAACCAGAGCTAAAATTCAGGCAAAACCACATTAGTTTTGTTTTATTCATACCACTTTGTCCCAGTAAAAAGGATCATGATAAAGAACAATGTTTTTGTAAATCATAACTGATGTTGAATTCTTTTATACTAGCTTGTTCTGCTGCTGTGAGTCAAGGTTTTCCTCATAATTAAAAAATCACTTTCTGAGATTAATCGGTGCCAACAGGATGATTTACAAGAAGTATCTGCAGGACAAGGTTAGACTACTGAGGTGGAATTACTGACTGAGGCTCAAAATGTATAAATAATTAGCAAGTAGAATTTCTCAGATTCTTTATGGTTAGTTTGATGTTCAGCTCCAGATTTACTGATTTATTCATTTAGATATCAGTTGTTTTGATGCCAATTCGACTCAACACAGTTATCCAGTTTCTAATGAATTCAGAAATAGTTAATTTTCAACTAGTGAGGATATCAGCCTATTAATCAGCTGTCAGATTTTTCCTGTTTTGAACTACTGCTATTGTTATGATCCAATTTAATGGTGCACAGCGAACAGTTTTAGATATTCATTGGATAGAAAGCTTTGACACTCTGAGGGAGTATGTAATGTGTGCTGCACAAGTTTCAGAAACAGTTTGATTCATACATTTAACCCATAAAGACCCAGTGGTATGTTCACGGTAGTTCCCAAATGAATTTTTCACTGAATTTAACCTTTTGTAAGTGATTCATCATCATTTAATTTAATATTATTATCTGTATTCTGTGTTTTTTCTGATATTTTCCTCTATTTAATTCCCTGATCATGTAGAGTTTCATAAAAGCTCAGAATAAATTCAAAGGCTATTATATCAGAAAGAGAGAAAACTGATGAAGTGACTTTTTCAGTAAATCTATCATTAACTGAACATAAATTCAGTGTCTCCATCCACTGTATTTGATCCAACTCGGTAGGTTTTACTGGTGAATCAATGTTGTAGAAGAAAACAGTGTTTCCACGTTCACTACGGAGCCTCTGAACGCCCAAATGGGTCATATCTGATGACCATGAAAAGATGAAAAAATGCATTTTACCCCAATTATTTCCATGTATCGACAGGATTAATGGATCAACGGGTATCAAACAGTTACATCAGTAGATGGTTTTGGTCACTGGTGGGTATTTGGGTCTTTACAGGTTAAACCAGCTCAATAGTGAGTTTAGTTCTCATTAATATGAGTAAAGAAGTGCGGTCCAAACCTATGACAGATGGAAGTAAAAGCCCTGTATAATGCAGTTTTCTTCAGGAGGGGCAGCTACAGCCTAAAAGTAAGGTGTGTCAAAGCAGTGGGTGTCAAGAATTAAAGAAAAATGACCAGCTCCCACAGAACTTTTAGAACAACAATAAAGTGTTCTTCAGAAATATTATTGTCAGTTGTGTTTTGTACCACATGCTTTAAGTGGTGCCATCCATTTCGTTCTGTATTAACCAGTCAGGCCAGACTTCATATCAGCCAACTTTAAGCTTCAGTTCACAAACGGTATCGACAGTGAAAAAGTATCAGTGGAGCATCTCTGACACACATCTCCATCCCTTCTCCTCTGGGGTCTCACGCCCATGATAGCAGGGACTAGCTGCCGCTCCCACTTGGCCATGATGGAAACAGCGTGACAGTCAGACGTCCTGCTGGGAAGACTGATGAGAGTATCCCATTTGCAACTCCACAGCCAAGTGAGCTGCTTCCAGACAGCGCACATGCCACACATTTGTACTCGAGTGTGTGTGTGTCTACGCATATGCCTGGGTTTTTTTATGTGCCAAATACACGATTCAGGACAGATCACATCAGCACATACAACTACATGTATCTGCACTCATTTTAAAGGATGTTTTTGGAGATAAGAGTACCCATATTGCATTGAAATAAGAATGTTTCCCTGACCACAAATGTGTTCGGCAAGTGATCTTGGTCTGAGTGCAACACTGTCTGGTTTTGGTGAAGTGTTGTAGCTGCCTCCACTCAACTTAACTGAATTATACCACTACTTTACCATTATTTAACAGACTTGCTGTCATGCTCAGAGTTAAGACTGTGGACATGTGCCCCCACTGCTCACTGCTATCGTATATCGCGGTGCCCTACTGTGGCTGAATTCAATTTCATTTTAATTGAATTGTGCGGTAAACACTAGTAATTGATGTTAACAGTGCGGTTCAGTGTCGCAGTACATGTTCAGAGAGTGAAAAAGTGCAGCTATCTGCAGTTCTTTAGTTCCCTAAATACTTGAGAATTTGCGTTTGAAGGTCCACATGTGTGTTCATAAATCACCTGCACTTACCCTCCCCACAAGAAGGAGAGGGAGCGACTAAATACAGAACTGCAGCAGGTAAAACTCAGCAATGAACAAGTGCAGATTTCTTTCTATGGCTACGTTTCGACGATAACAATCTAAACTGAAAATGCAAAAGTGGTGTTGCGTTCTCACTTTTAATTCCATGTTGAGACGTGTGTTTTGGGGGAAAAATCTGCATGCAGACGGACATGCAAAAATGTGTGAAATTTCCTTTTTATTGATGTGGAATGCACGCCAGGTAGATAGCTGGCATCACCGCTACCAAGATCAAGCACCTGCGTAGAACCTTTCTACTGCTCTTCCTGTTCTCTCCGAGCGTGAAATACAATCACAAAACAGGAAACAGAACATCTTCAGTTCAGTTCTATTTGTAGAGCCCTATATCACAACAAGGTTGCCTCACAGTTCTTTACAGAATTAGTTGGATATGAAAAACAAACAACACTACTCTCTATAAGATTTGTGATAATTGCTGGAATGACTTGAATTTAAATGACAGCGGCTCGGGCAACTTCAAAGTCTGTCGCAGGGAAATAAACCGACATGTCATTGCTTCCCTTTACTGGCGCATGCCTGTGATGTAAACTCTACATGGTGAGAAAACGCAGTTTTGTGCTTTCAACCCTTTAGATGGTGACGTGAGAGAGAGTGTAGCGTTTTTAAGATTTCCACTCTGGAAGGTGGTTTCACTTTTTTGCATTTTCAATCTCCAAACACAGCGTTGCCGTCTAAACGAAAGGCACAGCTGATTGAGAGTGTTTTCGTGTAAACTGGGCCTATATGAGCAAGATTTCTGCAAGTCTTTAAAAAGTCTATAGCATCTGGAAATAAATAGCCAGATCAAAAAAGTCCCAGCTACAGTATTTCAGTGGCTCATCTTTAGCTAATTACAGGATGCATTCACTGTGGCATCATTTATATTATGCACTACTTATGCAATGCCCCAATAAATGCCACAATATTTATTTACATCAAGTCCTTTTTGGCCAAGATCTTGTAATGATGATGGAGAAATCAGACCAATGCACCAAGTCTGCTCCATCACATCCCAAAGGTTCTTAATGGGGTTCAGATCTGGACTCTGTGGTGGCCAATCCATGTGTTTGCTGAGGTACAGTAATTCCAGGTGACGACCATGCAGTGTATTAAACAGTACACAGTATTTACAATATGAAATGCCTAAAAATGACTAGGCCTCATAGAAAACACTTGAACGGACCACTTCAGTCGTCATTTGCCATTTACATTTAACTGTACTTGGAGCCATTTTGTTAGAATTGAATGATGTAAAGTGAATATTCATGGCTAACTACGGTGTGAATAAAATAAAATGGTAAACTGCTGGATCAATGCACTGAATTACTTCTCAGTGTTACAGAATTATTAATGTTTTATTGCTAAAGGCACTAACAGAAGGGGTGGATATGGAATGCACGGAAAGTTTCATTGACTGAAATTGTTCTTACTGAGAGTTATCCATCAACATTACTTCTATACAGCTGAATTTAATTCATTCTCACCATGAAATGTGTTTTTTGGGAAATGTTTTTATTGACCGCACAATAAGAAAACTATATCTTCATCAAAACATTTCAGCATCTGAAAATAGTAAGCTATTTTTTTTCCCTGTTAACATCAATTTAGTTTAATATGTTGTAACTTCTGCTAGATCTGGCTCAAATTAGTGCGTTTTGCCAGAATCCTGTACATCCTGCTGAGATTTAAATAGCCAGCGTAACACAATCGGTACAAATCAGATGTTTATTTTACCATTATTGTCGAGTAGGAAAGAAACAACATGTGAGCTTCTGTTGTAATTTATTCGACCATATTAATCTGAAAAGGCCTCTTGAGATGAATCATCTGATTTTCAATGAGGTCCTTAAAGAGAAGATGTATCTACAAGTGTTACAATGACAAGCTACTGTTGCGGCACCACTGGATGAATTACTTCTGTATATAAGTGTAAATAGTTGTATAATTTGGCTTGGAGTGAAAACCAAATGATAATCAAATAATTATTTTCCCTCAGTGAACATCACGGTAATGTTCCCTTTCCCTCTTACGTGGTCCCAGGACACTCTGAAAGTCATTATCAGGCAGAACTGCACACTGATGGAGCTGATTTCTCCATGATCTAATTATCAACACACTGTTATTCTTTCTTTTTCTGCAGAAGCTGAGAAATACTGCACCCCAGAGCATAATCCCCTCAAAACAACTTATTGATATACTTATTGGCAGTAGTTAATATTTTTCACTTTTGCCTCTCGTAAAATGGTTTGATGCCTGTTTAGTTTTATTAGCACCTGAGTAGAATTAGTTTTATTATGAGGAACTGACTAGTTTTAATTTTCACTGAGTTATGAGGAAAACCTTGATTTGTAGAAGCTGAAAGAGGTACGATGAAATAAACCGCGCATTCAGTTATTATGAACGATATTTCAATTTGAGTGTATTTCTTTGGATAGCAAGAATAACACACGGGTTTAGTTCTTAATTTCGTATCGTAAAAATGACATCTTTGGTATTGCTGTGGGAAGACCAGTCATTCTTATTTGTATTGTCTGTGGAGTCACGGACGTATCACTGTGAGATTCAATTGTAATTTTCAGAAGAATGGATGAGAATAAACATGTGAACCATGGAAAATCCTAATAAAAAGAGAACTGAATAAAATAAAAAATAACGCACGCTTTTGAAAGGTGCATTTTGTTCAAAACGATCTTGAACTAACATAAATCACCATAAACATACAATGGACTTTTAAATGGAATCTTTTTGCAATTACATAAACTGTTCAGGGCGGCATTATGATTGAAACAACAATTCCATTGTTTGTGCAACTCCACGACATCCTATATAATATACAAAATAACTGTGAAGTAAAGGTCCCATATTGTGCAAAACCATTTACTTCTTGAACACCTTGAACTTAACATTACGTTGGTTCACAAACATGATTTTTCCAGCATTTCTATTAAGGTTTATTTTGTGTTGCATTGGTTCACTCTTCTCAAAAATTACAGTACAAACTGCGTATATAGATGAAAGAGCCTGGGACAGAATCACTCCCATACAGATTCTGTTTAACATTTGCAGACAGTGTTTGCGTAGAATGCTAACAGTGTTCATTCCATACCTATAATTTCAGCTTTGCTCGGGGAGTGGGTCAATAACGCAAAGTGTCACAGAATCACACGGAGTCGGACAAAGGAACATTTCACAATTTCCACAGCTTTTTTGTGATTAATAAACTGTAGTACCGGAGGCAACTATCATACTAATGCTGCATTCATCTCACGTCATCTGAACCACAACTATTTACAGTTTAGTCGGAAAAGCCTGTAACTTGGGTCAAAAATATTCAGTCTTTGTGACTAAAACCGACAGAAAAGAAAACATGGAATGAATAAAAGCACTGTTTTTGTCAGTACAATGTCATAGCTATTGATGTAAGAACTGAAGTGATTTTGGTTATTATCAAGAAAACCATGAAAAATGAATAGATATCAGCTCTGAAATTAAACTCTTATGAGCTATTTTAGTTGTTACCATTATATTTGTCCAAACAAATTGTACCTTTCATTGTACCATGAATGAACAAGAAATTGAAGAAAACAAGGATGGTCTTATAATTTTTTCTGCGACTGTATAACCTAACCGCTACCAAAATATCTTACTATACCAGTGTGAATTTGCAACTATCAAAAGCTGAATCTGTGTAAAACTGATTATCACTTCAAAACCAATGGCACGCCAACACTAACATGGATATTTTTACTAAACATTGATTTTCTTCCTCAATTCTATTTATCAATCTAGTTCTGCAAGTCATACACTGATTTATACAAGTGAATTTAATGTTTCAAGCATTTTTGCATTAGGAAGTATTCTTAAAAATATATTTTTGTAACCTAAAAAGCCAAAGACAAGAAGCTCAAACACAGAAATTAAACCTTTTTTTTTTTTTTTTATAAATATGTGCATTAGTGTGGATCGGGTTTTGGTGTTAGACTTACAGATGGCTGATAAATTAAAGCTCTGGTTATAATAATCATCTGCATTTCATGATCAATTTGACCTGGATAGACATAGTCACTATAAGCCACTCCCACTGCTACTTTTAGTTATAGTGTTATTTTTCATTCAGGACAATAACCCCACAATGGAGGTTGTTTCTCTTTTTCCTTGTTTTTTTTGTGCACCACAGTGAGAACTTCTCAAAAAGAAACATTTACTCAATGTATAACTTACATATTAATATTTCATTTTTGTCCCTAGAGGTAAGATTAAGATGCCTATGTGTGGAGCGGTGTATATATGCACATATATGAAGAGGACGTGGCTATATGGAGCAGTTCCGCTTGTTTTCTTGGCGCCTAAACTGATAGGCGGACCGGCAACAACACCGAACATTAACAAATGCCTCTTAATGACTTCCTTATTTTTAGTTATTGAGTTATAGTTAAATCCAGGTCACATTTAATAACGCTGACAGGCCCAGCTAATACCGCCGTCTCCACTCATCATCAGAGATGGGTGGAAAGGCGGGGCTAGTCGCAGATATCTATTCTCCCCCAGCTCGGATTAAGCCTTGACTACTACACTCATTTTCCACTTTCCTATTAATGACCACGGCTACAATTATGATATTAGCAAAATGCAAATGGCTCTAATTGAAGACTCTCAGGTTTTAATAGGAGAAGGGAGGGAGGGGGGTTGAAGGTATGCTTTATGCTGGAAATGAGACCAACATCATTTTCAGTGTCGTGTTACGGTTAGGAGGCATTATACACAGCGGGCCTCAATCTCCAAAGCACTCGAGATTCGCTTAGCGTCTTAATTGGTATGGGCCATGCTAATAGCCACCAGGGGTTTTCAACTGTAATTCTGTCTGCTGATTGGCCAGGTAAGTGAGTCTTTCTCTCTCTCCTTCTCTGGCTGTCTCCATTTCTGTAGTGTGGTCATCCTAATTGGCTGGAGATGGCATACCATGTGTTAATTAATGGGAAATGAGGTCAAGTAGGTCAGCCGCCATCACTTAGTGGCCCCAAAGCGTGGCCCCCAGAAGCTCCGGGCCTCATTACGGACACAGCTGGCTCTCCAATGTTCACAGCCTTTTTTTTTTTTTGGTGTATGAGCAGAACGTCGTCTCTTCTTATCACAGGGTTATCACTCTGTCACAGTGTGCTGCTGCTCTTTGGAGGCCACGTGTAGCAACGCTCTGACAGCAGGACTCTGCAGAACCAGCTGGGCCCGAGGTCGAGGGATCACACACTTTCTAACGTGATGCTTTTTCTTCAGATTTGCTTCGGTTACATTATTAGGCCAGCTAATAAATTACTCCTATAATCGTGTGATGTAAATGCAATGGTATTGGGATTTACACGGTTACATCTGTAAATAATGAGGATGCCCTGGTTAGCACAGTTACTGTAAACCAGGATAATAAATATACATTGGTAAAATTAGTATCTGTTGGTGTGCATTTGATTTGCTGTCCTCTATTTCCTCTCTCTCACCTTGTGTACACTTCTTTTTACAACACACCATACATAGACACAGGTGACAAATTAAAGGAAAAACCTAGAGGGAGTGGTAACCGACCCTACTGTTGCTGCCTCAAGCTTTATTTGTCACATTTCTACCTCATTGGACCCAAACTTCTTTCCCGTTAACTACATAGACTGCTCCACCCTAATCTCATAGTGAATCGAAAATGTTGTGGCGTCTCACTTCTATCAGACAACTTGTATATCTATCACAGATGGCTGTGATTTGTAAACCGAGCGGAGCATTTCTTCATTTTCACACTATCTGTGCTCAGACGGGGCTCGTTGTCAGCTTTATGCTTCAGATCAGATATTTACTGAGGTGTCACAAAGTGAAATAAATAACACATTATATCATAAGGTGAACGGTAAGTTTCATGGAGCAGAACATAGAACAAATTTATATTGCAAAATAAGCTTTTAGCCAATATTCCTTATAACTTAAATACATGTCCTGTCTGTAAAACCTACTTTCCTGACAACATTAATGTGTCAAACAACCCATTTTGCAATCAGAAAATTACTTATCTCTCATCACTGACTGTGATCCAGTTTTTTTTCCCCAAAAATTAAGACCCTGTGGGACACGACCTGAAGCTCTCTGTTCAGAGGCTCCATGATTATGTATTTGAGCCAATATGTGGATAAATGTTTTGGTGCATTTCAATCGACTGTACCCTTTCTGTTGGGCTTGGGGTCATGCCCTTTGGTCCGTATCTTTGACCCTTTAGCTCAGATATGCACTGAGGTTCCAACTCTTTGTTTACATATCAAAGACTTACAAACACAACAAGCTTCGCTAAAAGCTGCAAATTTGATATTTTGGTCATCATTTTGTCATCAAACAACTCTGTTAAAAAGACTCCATATTTGGACTCTAACTCTCGCATACTTGGAGGAAGTTAAATTGGACTAAGGATTATGTCTGTATACTAGTGACTGTCCTCTGCCCCTCTTTAAGTAAAGACTGGCTAGTCAATTACGTACTTAATTAGTTATTACACAAATCTGAGCCTTTGTTTTGGTGTTTTTGTGGTTTAACAAAACTGAAAACTGCAAAATAAACTATATTTAAAAAAAAAAAAAAAAAAGACTCCACCTTGGCAAATCTAAGCGGTGCTAGGGATTAACTGTTAAAGGTTACTGAAAGATAAGTGGCGCCAATTCTAGATCACTGATGTAAATTGTAAAATCAACAGAAACATGGAGCAGCAGATTATAAATACACGGGTAATCTGAACTAACGGCTAAATTTTCTTATTTGATGACTATCTTGCAAAAAATTGCCTTTTTCAGAGGGTAGTTTTCCACCAGTAAGCCTATCTATATATAGAAAATAAATGACCCTAAATCAATTAATACATGTCTGAACTAAATGTAAAAAGTGCTTTTGATTTTTGATAATATAGAGATTACTTTCTTTCAATGTCAATACTTCCATTTGAGAAGCTT
>JAPTYQ010000008.1:5870980-5885590 GCA_029814465.1 Ostorhinchus cyanosoma
CCTCCCCTCCCCTCACACACCTCCATCACCAGCCCACACCACTCTTTGGGTTGTGGAGACACAAGGTGGAACTGTAGGTCAGTCTATTTGTGTGTATGTGTTTAGCCACAGTTCAGTGAAGGATGATAATGGGTAATTTTATATAATTTCAAATGCAAACAACTGCAGCCTCGTTAGCAAAATTTGACCGGTTATATTTGTGCAGGAAAGCAATCAAGATTAACAGCACTTTCAAACTGATGTTATTTATTACTTTGTTTTGGGTTTGTTATTTTTTTTTTTTGCAGCTACTGAAGCAGAATTTAGACACAAAGCACATGTCTGTCCTTAATTCTTCACTTTGCTGTCAGAGGCGGCTCTGCAGGTTACAGAAACCGGCGTGCAGACCTGAGATACAGCTGAATAATCAGCGACATGCCAACGAGAAAATGAATCAGCAGCATTTCCTTTGTAATTAAATGATGTCCGTTCAAGCAAAGATGGCAAATTATAGTGAACACGTCCTTCTTTTGTGTGTCTTTATTTTGTTAAATAGGTTTTGGACAAAAGTGGACATTTAAATTATAGTGGATGGATGTGATTTTGTCAGGCCCAGCCGTTGTCATTATCTGTAACAGTCGTCAATAGGCCTGGTTGTTCAGAAATGTTCAATACCAGTACCAATAGTACCACTCCGGCATCAACACCAGATCATAAACATTATTTTTCTTTCACAATTTGCCTTTTAACAAAAACAAAATCAGTGCAGATTAGGATACAGGACCTCATTTTCATTTTTATCCAAACTACACAAAAAAAAATAAGCTAAATTGACTCAATTTGACTGGCTGTTAACATAAAATTATCACCAAAAATACATGAAATTCAACAAACACCCAATCATCAGGCAGTGAAATTTAGTATCAAATCACACTAAACCATATAAAATGATACTAGGCATATGTTGATATTTGATCATCTCAACTGGTGCCATAAAATGATTGAATTCTGCTTATACACCCATAACTGAGCTATAAAAGACAAAAACCTTGGTGTTGAATTTTCGTGCAACTCCTACACAAAACGTCACTGAAATGCCTTTAAGCTGACTGTCAAAGCAAATAAAGACAGTCCAGTACAATTATATTTCTTGTAAATTTAGTGCTAGTTCTCACATCGGAATATAAATAGTGAAAAACCTAAATATTCTTTTGTTGTTTCAGTGCAAACATGTTGTTACTCACGGTGGGTTGGGCATTGTTTGAGACCAGACTGTGCTGAAAATAGACAGAGATGAGACTCAAAGTAGAATTTTTACATTTATCTATTTGATCATATGTCCAGTCTGAGCCGATAATTGTTAAAATGCTGAATATGCAATGATCGACCAGGTTCATAATTGGTCAAATCTCATGAGATCAAGTCACTTTCCTCTTTTCGCCACAACGAAGCCGACACAAATCAACAGATTCATATTAAAGGCTGCAAAAAAAAAAAAATTAAAATAATTATCTTTAAGCAGTCTGTCTTTATCTGATGCCGCATTAAGGCTGTACAGAGCTCGGTCTATTTGTCTGGGGCTGATGAATAATACAGGTGGGAGTCGAGTTTAAGTGTACGTTCATCCTCTCTGATTACTTTTAACCCCTAATTTATTTTATCTCTAAACACCACAGAAATCTTCCCTTTCACCACGCTCATTACTTTTGGCGAATCCCCGATAACCTTATCTATTGATACAACACAGATAATTTCATAATCCGGGCCTGCTCGCGCTCGTCTCCACCGAACGCCAAAGGATGCAGATGCAAAGCAAGTCCACTCGAGCTGATTAGTGTGTGAAGTGTGCTTGTTAGGCATACTGTGAAGTGTGCTTGTTATATATCCAGCCCTCACACTTGATCACCGCTGGCGCATTCGACTGATGGCTGAGACGATGCTGGGATCATGATGCGTCCAGTGACTAATGGAAATGTAGAAATGCTCCCGTTTCATTTCTCACGCTGATGAGATCGCTTCCTTTTTTTATTACTATTTTTGATCATATTATATTATAAGACAAAGACAGTTTTGACACAGATCACACCTAAAACACGTACACGTCCGTTCCCTTACGTTAGCCGTCGGTGCGTTTTACGACTTGTACGCCTCATTTCTGTACGCCAAACATGATTTGTCCCCATGATTAGCATTTAAAGACAACGGATGTAAATGTTCCTTTCGGTCTTAGTAGTTGTGATACATATTGACGATAAATTTGTCTTTGAATACGTTCATTTCGCAAAGTAAATTTAGCATTGACGTTAGCTAGCAAGGTAACAATGAGTAAACGGGGGAAATTCTGGTGATTTCAGTCTACTGCTACACACTCATGTTGCTAATAAACAATTAGCATTTACGTCTTAAAAGGTGTTTATATATTTATGAAGTGAAGGATGAAGATACATATTAGGGGAAAGATATCAGTCCAACATGGCGGAAAATTCTGTGTAGTGTTGTAATGAAATTTTTGTCTACTGGGATCCTGATTTGCTTCGCATATATATGCAAAAATTCTACTTCCTGTTACCTGGATTTCTATTTAATTCACTACAGTTTTTAAAATTGAATGAAAATGTATTCCGTTTTATTTTCGCTCTAATGCACTGGTTGTTTTCAGCAGTAAAATTAGCCAACATTAGCTATTGAGGCAACGTTAGCAAAGAGTAGCCAAGATGCTAACAGCTAGCGCTATAAACAAAGTGATTAGAAGAAACATAAAAGAAATAGTGGTTCTTTTTCGCAAGCCAAATAAATCTATAATTTGGTTCTGTTTAAGCAAGAGCTGTCCAATATATTGAATAAATCCTATTGGAAAACTGTTTAGACATTTCTTGCTCAACAAAAATTCTAAATACAACCTGTTTGATTTGTGAAACACATGGAAGGGTGAATATATTTCTCTTATATATAGCATTTTGTCGTAATAAAGTCAGACTCATTTCCACTGAGGACAGATCCTGAGAACATTCGCATTAATGGAGGAGTTTGTCCAGTGGAGATAAGTGTATTTTTGACTCAAGTTCTGCTTTCAGTTCATGCAGCCAGAAAACAAGCAATTAAAATAGTGAGTCCAACTCTAGATGATGCATATGATGGAACAACATATTAATTTTCAGTTATTGTCATTATGCATTCATTTTTGAGACTAGTCAACTTTAGCTTCATTCAGATAGAGGGGAAATTACATGACAAAGTTGAAGTTTTTGTAAAAGCCAAACAAAGTGAAGTCTTTTAAGAAAATATTTGAGATGATCTATTTACTTAATTATCAGGTTTGGTGATTTTTCTATTTCAACAACACCTACGCTTGCTCAACGCTGATTAAAACTAATTAATTTCTAATTAATTTACAAAAAAAAAAAATAGTATGAATCTATTGTTACATCAAACCATAGATACTGCCAAGCAATAGTTATTAAATAAAATAAACAAACAAACAAACAAAATACACACATTTCATAATATAAGTGACAGTAAGTCACATTTTCCTACGTGTACATCAGAGATTCTGGAGATGATGTGCAACACAGTCCAGTTTCAGATGTGAGCATAAATTGTAATTAGATAAACATACATAATTAAATTAGGTAAATATACAGAGATTTTTTTTATTATATTTTTTTCTGTGGAAAAGTTGTGTAGCAGCTAAAGTTAGTATCTAACTATTCAACTTCCCCCTGTTTAATATTGAGAACTATGTGAATGACAGGTTTGCAAAGTCTTGGAGTGCATTTGATATTTACAGGTCAAGATGCAAAGGAGAATATCATTATTTAAAAAAATAAATGAATAAATCTGACCAACTTGATTCTGACAATAGCTAATAATAATAACAGTTACTAGAAGTGTTTTTTTTGTTTGTTTGTTTTATTGGGACTGGTGTAGACACTTCTGCTTCATATCATTGTGTTTGGAAATCCATGTTCTCAGGTCACGTTCTCCAAATGAATGTACAGTAAATGAATAAAATAGCACAGTGTTTGTCTTATTAAAGTGGGAGATCATTGAGCTACAAAAGGTATTAAATGAAGTTGTAAAGTAATACTCCAAAAGTCTTTGAATATATGTGAAATTGCAGGGAACCATTCCATTATTTGCGTTTATTCTCTGGAAAATGACCCTCACCTACCATTATTTTGGCACGACTCCCCTGTTAGTAAGTGAAAATAAAATCTGATGAAATGAAATTAAAAACAACCATTAATGTGCGGTGACTTGAATATCTGTTATCTCAAAAGCGATTATTATTAGATTCCATATATGCTGTGAAAAATCTGTTATCTCATGTCTTTTTATTCTCTTCCTCACAAGGTTTTCTGTCCTTTTTTTTATTCGCTTTTTATCACCCTCTTTTGTACTTGGCAAAGCTTAAATGGTGCCAACTGAATATGTTATTCCATATGCTGTATTATTGGACATGCTCCTCCATAATGCATGCTTTTCAACAAGAATCCCTCAGTAATTGTGCCACTGAATCTAATACGGGTTTGAAAATACAATGTGAATAATTCGGGGGGAGTGGAGGAGGGTGGATGAAATAGCCTGCTGTGATTCTCCATCTGGCCTGTGCAGTATTGGAATGGACCATCCTCCTTTTGCCATGCCGGCCCAGAATAAGCTTCACTTTAAAGGATCAATTCTTTTATTATTGAAGTCGGTCTCGGTAGTGCAGGCTAATACATTCTGCATTGATCTCTCCCAAAACCTTTATTGCCATTCCTTCCAGCGAGGCTCGCATTTAAAAAGATATGTTCGCCAGAATAAAGATTTTACAAAGTGACTGGAGGACAAATAAGCCTATAAACTGAGGTATTCACATTTTAGTGGGAAGGAAAAGACAGGAGAGAATAAGGCGTCGGAGTTGCCAGCAGGCGTTTTGAATATCATTACCAGCTTTGCGGGGAGAAATTGAAATCATAAGCATAAGGAAAGTACCTGGTAATTAAAACTGTCTCGCTGTGCCGACGCTTTGATACCTGCTCAAAAAAGTATATGCAAGTGTGTGTCTGACTGAATATAGATATTGTGGTGGCACAAATTTTTGGTTAAATAAAGCAAAGGAAGTGCACATTTTTCCCTCCAGTAAACCTGAGTGTGCCAGGCAGGAGGGTGTCTGCTAGTTGTGTCTTTTGCGTTGCCTGTGGAGTGAACGCAGTCGTGGTTTGCTGTGGGTTGTGGCTCTACAGTATCTCTTATTACTATGCACATCCGTCTGACTGGATGTGTTTGTGTAGTGCGGTGTCTAGTTGATGTTTGCCATGAGTGTTTAGACTGAGGAGGAGTAATATGTGCTCAGATTCATTAATCATGTCACTGCGTTTTACAATCAAACGCCCCAGCAACTGTTTTGATCTGATTCATAAAGGGAAAAAAAAAATGTTGTGTTTTAACCGAACGTCTTAAGAAAAACCTGAGCCGTTCGCGGCCTGTGGAGCGTCCACAAACACTTTGATGTGGCTGTATCAAAATCAAACCCTGAAGCATGCATGCCAGACCCTTATTGAACAAATTTGCGCCAGTGAAGCCAGCAGTTGAGGACATTAATGATCTGGACCCACTGGGGTCTGGAGCTCGGCGCCCACAGGCTAGCCGCTCGATCCCCAATCAATAGCTTTTTATTAAAATTGTTTGCGAGGCAACACAAATCCATATTGTTTTGCCTCGGACAGGGGCACCCATGTGAAATATGTCGGACATATTTATATATTTTTTTCCAGATGAATGCAGAAAATAATGGCTGATATGCATGAGAAAAAAACACAGGGGCAGAGGTTTGGCATTATTGGAATATCCATTTCAACATTGATTTTCATAAGAGATGCATTTGTGATTATCTTATTTTCTCTTCCCTCAACAGGGTTGAATTACATCTCATATTATCCCAGTATTAAGGCAAAATTAATAACACAAGTAATTATAATATTTATGTCTAATGATATGCTGCGAGGGCCCTATCGATTCAGTCGAGATGCATCTAGGGGAAATGGCTTGGAGCTTTGCCTGATGACAGTCGCTGCCAGTGTGCTGTGCAGTGTGTGTTTGTGTGTGCGTGTGTGTGTGTGTGTGTGTGTGTGTGTGTGTGTGTGTGTGTGTGGTGGTAGTGGCTGCAGGGAAAATAAGATCAGCAGGAGAACACAATCAGTCCAACGTCATTTCATACTTAAAATCCGATCTGTGGTCAGTGGTTTAGCTTCGTCTTCCTTATCTGTTTTCGCTCCTTCTCCTCCTCTGGTGCCACTTAGTCCAAGTGTGTTTGAAGTTTAGGTTTATTTAACAAATACATCCCTCCTCGTCGTTGCACGTACATATTCCTTTCTTCCTTTAGTTTTTCTGTTCTCTTTGTGAATCGTGTGATGAACAAGACAGCACCGCTATGGATTTTTCTCTTTTTTTTTTTTTTCCTTTTTTGGTAAATCGCAGGTTCCCGCCTCAGTCAGGTGGTGTGTTCTAGAGCTGGGTATTAACCATTCTATCTTGTTCTGCAGAATCTTTATTGATATCTTTAAATCATTTTGCTGATGTAGTTTTTTTTCACTCTCTGTTTATTTAAATTACATGGATAGTACTGTATGAATCCACTTGTGAATTGGCAAGTGTTTTGCATATAAATGAATTTAAGCAACTATAACACTCCATGACTATGTGAATCCATATGGGGGGTAGATATATTTAGTGCACGGTGACACTTTTTTGGACTAAACTGTGACATCTTTGGTAACAGTTTTGAACAGTCAGGCCCATGTGGTCAAAAATGTTACCATGATTTTATTTTATTTAACTAATGTATCAAATAATCACCTTAATAGTCACCTTCAATTCCAAATTCTTATTATTTCCAAGTTTATTTCTGGTTGTAAGTAAACATAGCATTTATTTGTGTTTTAAGATTATTATTATTTGTGGGCAGAGGATGACAAATATGCATCATACAAGGTAGAATATTCAAGAGAATAATGATATAAATCAATTTGAACTCCGACATATACATATGTCAAATAAATTAACGTAACAAAAATTGATGATATATGAGTTTATTTCTAAGATTTGCTCTTTTTTGATCTTTGGAGTTTACTTTAGATTCACGTCAAGTCATTTTATGTCTCGTTACTGATGGTTTTTTTTGTGACACATGATGCACATGCTTGGAGTAAACATACTCAAAACCACACATCGGATGATTAACCCTTAAGGAGCTCCTCAAACACGCCTCTACAGCACAAATAGTTAACTTTTTTATCACTCGTTATCTCTGTCTGTGCTTTGTACTGCTGAGTACTGCAGCTCACAGCTCTTATGTACACCTCTATGCTTGGTTTCCTGCTCACTGGTGTGAAGAAAAAAAAAAAAAAAGAAAAAAAATCCAAACCCACGTCACTATAATCTGAAGCCAGTCGCCTAAGTAAGACTGTAATTGGATAGAAAATATTTAAAGATATGTGGCCTTTCACATAAAACAAGGTAAACGTGGTCTTGAACATGATGGATTGGATTGAAATGAAAATATGAGATGAATTCTTTTATTTTGTGTGTGTGTGTTTATGCACCGTCATTGTACCTTCCCTTTGTTTCGTCAGCGTTGGAAAGTGCACTTACTCACAAAAATGCACATAAGCACAATTTTAACAGCTTGACATTTCCTTTTATGATGCTTTTTTTTTCTCCTTCGTCTTCACTACATTTGAAAGGGAAATATACTTTTCAATGCACTCCATTTATATTACGCCCTACTTAATTTTCAGTAATGCAATGATAACAAGATTGACTAATTATTTACCATTTTTCAAGCACTTTACTTGATGATTTGCTATTTCTCTCAGCCGCTCTATGTGACACTAATCTAATATGACTGAGTCTTGTAATATTAGCTGTAAAAAAAAACCCAAAAAAACCCCAGCTATTTAAAGACATCACTTTGGCATTGTCTCCAGATTTCTGATATTTTTCGATGAAACAATTCATTAATCGGTGTGAAAATCAACACATAAATTGACAATGATTATAACAGTAGCTCTGTTATTCAAATAGTTTTTACTCTTTCACTTCTTTCCACGTCTGGTTTGCTATTGTACAATTAGCCTATTTATTTATTCATCCTTTTTCTCTCTCTTCCCTCCTTCTTTTTCTTTCTTTTATTTATATCTTGTTCTAGGAAATCTTACTGTACTTTTAGAATGTAAACACCTTTTCCTGTATTTGGCTTTAAATGTTCAGTCTGAACAAACTTTCCTATATCTGCTGTGTTTAATGGTTTTCTTCCAGTTTATTAGAGCTTTTATAATCTATGTTATGTTATTATGTTGGTCATTTGTCCAGGACAACAGATGAAAATGAGTTTCTCTGCTAAATCTGGTGCATACATCTTGTTCTTTGCAACTAATGCCAATACACAGTGTCCTGTAACTAAATAAATAAACACAAATACAAATTAAAATGTGCACAATAATCGTGAACATTAACAAACATTAAATCTATGCAGCAGATTTAAAAAATATTCCGTTTGCCACCAAGTTATTCATTGCTAACATGTTTTTTCATCAGTAACATTAACAGGTGAAGGTGACATCTGAAGGAGCTGGGTTTACTTTAGATGTTTTAAGTATATTTTCTCGGTATGGCGCATATGTACTAGTACTTTTTCAGTAAACAAAGAGAAAGATTGCCAGTTTTTATAGTGCAACCTTGTACCTTTTTTATTGAAATAAATAAAGGATATGAGTCATTATTCCTTAGACGCTTCCTGGTCAGGTCAGTATGCAAAAGAAGATTTTAATTAACAAAAAAAAATACATAAGAAATAAAGCTGAGGTTAGTAAAAGTCTATGAATTGTGGCTTCCTGTGATATTCACCTTGCCTTCATCACTGACCCGATGCCTTTGAGGTGAGAGGACAGTGAGGTGCAGCTCCAAACACCCACCAAAACACATCACTTCGGCATTGTCTCCAGATTTATTTTTATATTTTCCAACGAAACAACTCATTAATCGGTGTGAAAATCAACCTCTAAATTGACAATGATTACAACAGCAGCTCTGCTATTCAGATTAAAGTCTACATAATAATCATAAATGCTAATAAACATTAAAACTCTGCAGCGGATGTCAAAAATATCCTGATCTCCACCAAGTAATTCATTGCTAACATGTTTTTTCATCAGTAAAATTAACAGGTGAAGGTGACATCTGAAGGAGCTGGGTTTACTCTAGATGTTTAAAGCATATTTTCTTGGTATGGCGTACACATATATATATATATATATATATGCTAGTACTTTTTTCAGTAAACAGAGGAAGATTGTTATAGTGCAACCTTGTTACTTTCACTTAAATAAATAAAGGACATGTATTATTATTCTTTAGATGTTTCCTGATCAGGTCAGTATGCAAAAGAAGATTTTTATTAAGAAAAAAAATACTGAAGAAATAAGGCTGAGTTTGTAAAAGTCTATGAATTGTGGCTTCCTCTGATAGTCCCCTTGCCTTCATCACTGACCGGATGGATGCCTTTGAGGTGAGAGGACAGGGAGGTGCAGTTCCAAACACCCACCAAAAGAGGGCAACATGATGTCAGAATTGTACCCCCCACCACCACCGACACCACTGCTTCATCTTCCTTCCATAGGCCTGTGTAGAGGGAAGTGGATGGAGGGGTGGGTAGAAGAAGTGGTGGGGTTGGGTGGTGGTGGTGGTGGTGGTGGTGATGATGGGGGGGGTTGTAGGTGCTGGGTTAAACGTGTAAGTAACAATAATTTACATTTACGCCTGGAACGGCTTCCCCCGCGCTGTCACTCTGCAGTTCAAAGCTCTCCTCCACTCTCCTGGCAACAAAGCCAGCCGTCTTGTCATGCAGGCTCCAGATAGTGCAGCGGAGTGGATGAAGTTCTTCACAGTCAAGGTGTCATTATGGAAGACCTTGCCTCTGCGCGGCGGCCTGCTTCAAAAAAACAAAAGGGTGGTTGTGGTGGCAGCAGGGGCGGTGATGATGGTGGCAGCAGGGGCGGTGATGATGGTGGCGATGGTGGGGGAATTAAATATGCCACTCTCCCTTCGCCTTGCTCTTTCGGAAAAGACCCCAAATGTGCTCTGGCCCTCAGCCAAGGACGCTGAAATGCAGCTCGCCCTCCTGATGCAGATTTTTTTTTCTAACTTTGATTGGTCACATTTTAACCTTTTCCCCGTCTGTTTCCTCTTTGAAGTGGCCATCGCTTTACTGAAAAAGGCACAAAAGACCAAAAGGACCAACTGACACCTTTTGCCATGCTGTGTTTTTTTTTTGGGGGGGGGGGCTCATTTGTTCTACGATGTGACCGCCTTGATGATACGATGACAGATGTCTTACCAGCCCACCCCCTCGGTGCCAACAACCACCCACCGCCTCCTCCTACTCCTACGCACAAACAGTTTGCCCCCGTTCGGCCGTGGAGCACAGCTGCAGTGCTCCGGTATTGCGGCGCTCCCTTTAACCCTGCCCCCCCTGGAAGCCTCCCCTCCTCTTCTTCCTCCCTCCCTCCCTCCTCCTCTTCTCTCTGGAGGAGAGACTGATAGGCCTCTTTGGCACAGGACTACCTCTTTGTTCCCTGCCAGGTCGAGCTGCAGGAAGGAAGCCACAGAGACAGGGTCAGCTGTAATTCACCTTTTGGCCAGTAGAGGATGCCCTGCATGGGCAGCAGGGCCGTGGGGGCCTTGAAGGAGATGCAGTGTGCGCTCACATTAGTCCCACTGCTTATATCCAATACTAGCATTTGTTACCACTTATTAATAGTCACAAGGTCTAATTACATGCATTATAATTGGTTTCACATGCAGTAATAATGTGGCAGTAATGCATAATAGTGTAGCACTGCCTGTAAAACAATTCAATTATGTCGGACATGCCGTACAATTAGACTTTGGCGGGAAATGACTTGCATATTTGCATTGGGGTGATGTGTGCATAAGTAATTTTACGTCTCTGTGCAAAGCAGATGTTTAGCGTCCACCACCGATCATTGTGTGACTGTATAGCTTCATACACACACACATAACCCCCCCCCCCACAGACACACATACAATTAAGAAAAAAGTGATTGGTGCAGCCTTTTTGTATGATGATGTACACTGCTGGGATGTGCTGAGGTGGAGATGGTGTCTACTGATTACCATATTGCAAATATAATACCTAATGTGACTTAATTAACACCTTATTACAGTGGATTTTTTCAGGATTAGGTTTACAACCGTACATTTAATATAAAACTACTAACTCACGTTGGAGAAAATCCTAAATCTTCGGTGCTAAAAGACGCTCTTGTCCGACGACGTGACCAGTCGAGCCGCTACGATGAATCATAGATGGAAAAACGGATAATTCTTTTATAAAACTGGGTAATTATTTATCATTTTTCACACGTCATGTTAAACTTTTACTCATGCCAGTTTATAAAGTGTGATTTGCTGTTCCTTTCATTCATTTCAGGCTAATCTATGGTGTAAATGGTGCTATGTCACTGTGGCTTTTGTGCCAATAATTGTGTCACAGAAGAGTTTCATGCCTCTTTAAGATATAATACTATGCACACAGAAAATAAAGAAATAAATGATTGGTGCAGCCTTTTTGTAGATGCCTGATCTTACATGTAGGTGGAGGTGATGTCTACTGGTTGTTAAAAATGGAATATGTAATGTTAGCATTTTATTTGAGAACTTAAAGTACCTTTCTGGAAAATATGAACTGGACAGTAACACTGAAATTCCTGAAAAAATCCCTCAACACCAACACTGTGCAACAATTTTGGAGTCTTTTTTAAAATTATTATTATTTTAAGACTAATTTACAGTTGAATTTTCTGAACTGACGGGTGTTTTTGTCCAAAATCCAACCTTTTAATAGGAAATAACATTCAGATTTAACCTCTTTGTAATCATTACTATCTCACTGCAGTGTATGTAGCTTATGTAAAAAAACATTTATTTAACTGGAAGGCTAATTGTATGTTGCATTCAGGCCCTAAACATTGAATAAGCATTTCCTGCACGTCACATGACATTAGAGTTGCATGTAATAGAGTTTCAACTATTAACTGCAAAAGTGGAAGGAGTTTGGTCAAGGTTTTATTCAATCTGCACATAAAAAAAATACAAATGAACAGCAATTAAAAATAAACCATATTGCAAAGTTTGAGGTAAATCATACATAAAATATGAACAGACTGTGATGTCAAAAAATCTGTGTTTTGTTTCGGGATTTTTTTTTTTTAGGTTTAAGCAGTACAAGTTGTAGGTTATTCCCAAAACACCACAATGGTATTCCAAACTTTTAAGAATGAATATAAGGCTGTGTATGTAGTTTCAGTGTTGGGTTTTTTTGTAGGATTTTGAGATAATGTGATTAAAATAGAGTAATAGTACAGTATTAGTTAAAAGTTGGTGAATATTTTAATCTTTCCTAATCTGGGGAGCCCCGAGACGCTGTTAAAACCAATGGGCATGGGCTGTGTCTATTAACTGGTGAAGTAAAAGTACTGTTACCTTGCAAAAACAAGAATCTGAGCAAAAGTAAAAGTATTCCTTCGTGTCACTACTTAAGCTAGAAGCAAGAAAAGTCTAACATCTGCAACAACTCAAAGAAAACAACATGGCGATGAAATTTCACATCAGTCTGACTTAAAATAGCTGAGAAAATTGATTTTAAACGTAACACAGAGTGACAGACAAACCATAATGATGTGTGAATGCATCAAAAAGAAAACCAGTTTCTTCTCACATATTTGTTATTTGATAGGAGATTATTTCAGATAGTACCCCCCCCCCCCCTACACACACACCCTCCCACCTCAAAGTAGAAGTAAAAAGAAGAAATGTTCTGGGGAGCCACTCGTCACTGTCGAAACCTATGGCATGGGCTGGGTGTAGTTACTGGAGAAGTAATAGTACTGCTACTTTGAAGACGTAGTAGTGCAGAAGTAAAAAGTATTCATCGAAGTAACGACTCGATCAAGAAGCGGGACACATGATAAATGAAAAAAAAAAGAAAACGTACTTATTATACTTACATTTGCATCAACAATATAAACCTCCACACAAACTTCAGGTCAGACCTAAAACAAATGAGAAATTAAATTAAAAATTAAAAAAAAAAATTTGATATGGAATTATTTCAGACATTCCCCCACGAGTAAAGATAAAGAAGTAAACATGCCACTGTATTTATATGAAGATGTGCACAGTTTGGTGCAAAAGTCACATGATTATTGTGTACAACGCACAAATTACTGTTCATTTTATCCAGTACATCTCTGTGTTCAGTGTCACTGAATGCAAAATATCACCATCTTTAAATTGCAGCCTTTTGTCATTATATAATTGCACAGGCTGACAGCATTTGCAACCGATTTAATTGGCTAGCTCCGTTTTTCTTTTTTTTTTTTTTTTGTGAAATGATGAAATGCAAAAGTAGAGCGACGAATGCATCTAAAGGTAAAAAAAAAACCCCAAAAACAAATATATACTTAAGCAAGAGTGACTTAAATTCATGTGACGGTGTAAACGTTAGGCCTCCGAGTGCAGATCTGGACCATTTAGTGTGTATTTATCGCTAGGATTCGGTGCTATTTCAATGTGTTCCTTGTGGTGGGAAAAAAAAAAAAAAAAAAAAAGTATATATATATAAATAAAAGCCGGGCCTTGCTTGGAACATCGACGCTGATATGCCAGGTCTCATCCTGACACCGCTGACCCCTTCCAGTGTTGCGAACGCACCACGCTGTTTCTGCAGCGCTGTCCTCCATCTGCACTATCTGCGTGTAATATCCCTAATCCCACGCAAACTACACAGGCAACAGCAGGTGCGTTTAGGCTCCCTGTATGTAAAACAAACTCTTTCTTATCGTACAAACCCTGGAAACAAACAAAGTAATTAGAAATATCTCCTAGTCCTTTTTTGTTCTTTGTGATATTTTATCTGGGCTAATGCCGCACGGATATTCTGCTTGAGTCGTCATTTAGCTTCGACGTACACTCTGTGTGTGCGTGTGTGTGTTTGTGTGTGTGTGTGTGTGTGTGTGTGTGTGTGCATACTATTATTACTGCGTTTTCTTTTTTTTTTGTTTTTTTTTTTCTTTCTTGCCAGGTTTTTGTAGAACATTTAGCTAATTGATTATCACATGCCTCGGCCTTATCAGCAAACCGTTATTTTGTAAATGAATATTCAAGAGAGATTTTTCCTCTCTTTGCCTTTGTAGTACATTATTTGTGGACAAAATATGCAAACATAGAGAAAGGCAGCTTGCTTTTCTGCCTCACTGCCTAATTACATTTTGCGCTCGCACCTATACAGAGCCACGGCATGTATTTATAGCAGAGGAGAATGAATTCACACACTCCCCCGGCTGCAATCGTATGCCAGGCATCTGCTTATGAAGTGGCTCTTTCTCTGGGATGGTTCGACACCCCCCCACCATCACCACCACCACCACCACCATCACCACTACCACCCCTCCCATCACCACCACACACCTCAACAAGAGAAAAAGAGAGATGGGAGAAAAAAAAAAAAGAGAGAGAAAGGGGTTTAAGATGAAGTAAAACCTAAATGTTTGCATTCACACGGGACGG
>JAPTYQ010000008.1:5891327-5901422 GCA_029814465.1 Ostorhinchus cyanosoma
GGAAGCAGTTTGGGTCTAATTTTCAGATAAAATACATTTTTCCGATAAAACACATTTTTGTATCATTTTATACAACATGATAAAAAGGACACAATTATGTGCTACAGTTTTCTTTTTTAAATATCTTTTTATTCTCTCACATTTACATTTTGGGAATCTAACTAATTATGCAGGGGAGAGTGTTTCACAAAAATAACCGCTGTTGCAAAATCACTCACATTTAAATGAGTTTACATGGGCAGGTTCTGCGTGTAACACGAGTGGACACGATGGGTTACTCACAAAACCTGGAATGAGACTGAGATTTGTGAAAAACCTGCACGTCTTGATTAGAAAAACTACTAGGATCGTCAAATTTATAAGTTTATAGCGGTATATAAAACCATTTTAAGTCATGTTTTCAGATCAAATGCACTGACACCTATAGGTAGCCTTTAATGTCCAAATTTAGTCGTATTTTTGGCTCCAATATTTGATTAAAAAGTCATTAATTTTGGGATGCCTCAGAACAAGAGTCTATATTTTTGTGCAGGTCATCATTAGGTACATTCTGGGGGGATATATGTCTAAATTTCTCTTTTATTATTGGGTCTAAAAAGCTGTAAAAGTGACAGATACCAAAATAAACCCAGTTTCATAGAAGGCACCCATATGGAAACATATAAAAGTGAATATATTTCTTCAACTAGAACCTGCTACCTCCCACTGAAACTTCCAGACTGGGCTTTTATATGCGATTATTTGCTGTATATTTCCTTTGCCAGTCTTTTCATGAGAACGTAGCTATTGTGGAAATTATCCACGGGGTTGTTATAATCGACGCTGAAACCAACTGGAAGACTTCTTTAAGTGTCAAACTGTGATGAACCCATTAAACATTCTCCATATAGACCTCACGCATTCGCAACAGTGATAATTAAGCCATTGTTGAAATTTCACTCATAAAAATGGATATCAAAATTGTATTAATTAAAACATGCATTCCTTCTAATGAAGTCATCTTGGTCTTTGAGTTACGTCTGCATAAATAATGTCTTAATCTAGACAGTATGTAGGCCATTAATTTGACTTAATTGTAATTGACTAAGGATCCGGTGTGTTGTGTATATTGTATGACAACATGCAGTAATTAAGGAACGTAGACGACCAGTTTTGTGAATTACGAGAGCTGTCATGTGTTAATTATGGAAAGTCTGATAATATACACCTTACTTACTTTAATGTAAAAGAACGCAGACGCATATTACTAAAGTGTTAGAAGACCAGAACAAGAATCTCTTCAAATTAGTCAAAATGTCAGTCACGCCATATCAGTAATGGACGCCATAGGTGTCAGATAGTGTCTGATTGATATCCTCTTCTTCACCTTCCCTGTCCAGAAACTGCAAACTGTCCCTTTCCTCAAGTAACTTTACACATAAAGAAGAGCAAATCTCTCTTAATCCTCTCACCTTTCGACACCTGGTAATGGCGCAAAGTGAATAATGTGTACTGAGAAGAAGTCATCCGATCCAGGAATTTCTTTTTTTTTTTCTTTTTTTTTTTTTTTTGGAGTGACCACTGGGTTCTTTGGAGTCGCTGTCTGGCTGTGTCCTTGCCAGCCGCCAAACTCCATCAAACTGGCCCGACAGCTGAGGCCGGAAGAGCACCGGACGATAAATGGAGTGAAACTCTTAGAGGTGTGTGTCAAAGGAGGTGAAAGGAGACCGGAGAACCAGAAGAGGAGGAGGAGGAAGAGGAGGAGGAGAGTCCGTCTTCATCTTTTAATGGCAGCGAGTGTGTGAGGACAGGACATGGAAGGAAGGTGGAGGGAGAAAGAGGGAGCGTTTAGTTCTGATAGATATTGATAGAGATTGTAATGAATGTGGTGAGGGCATGGCACCCTAAAGCGCTGCGGTGGTAATGCAGGGTGACAGTGTATTTGTACTAATAACCCTTAAAAGTGGTGATAAAATACTCCACTCCCCTACTGGAGCCCCTGATGGATGTGCTGGGAGTAATTAAACTCCATTAGGCTGCGGGTCCACTTACCATGCGTATATATGTGTGCGCTAGTGTGTGTTTGAACGTCTTAAAACACCACTCCCCTCAGGGATCAGGCTATTCCAGGTAGAAGGGCAAAGTGTGTAGCCATTGTATCTGTGTGTATGTGTACGCGAAAGCTCTGTGTTTGTGTGCAGCTAAGCATATGTAGCTTCAGAAAAGCCTGCACAATGACACACACAGTACATCATTTGGATCTCTGACGCTAAGTATACACCGGCTCTACACTTGAGTGAATTCCCAAAGGTTGGGAGTGCACAGTAGGTGCAGTGTCAGTGTCATTGTCATCCAACATGTTGCTGTGTTTTGCTGTTGACAGGATAGCGCACTCCGCTGCTGCTTTTTTTTTTTTTTTTACCACAGGAGATGTTTTGACTCAACATTGAGCCAGGGGAGAAGCCTGCGGCAAGACCACCGTATGAGCCTCACTGGGAATAGCACCGGTCCTCCTGCATCCACCGTCATGTTTTCAGCTGGCACAAAAACACAAACACAACCACAAATGCGCGTTAACAGATGTACGTCCGATGCTCGCGCGGTAAAGACATGCACGTACGTAAATTGTGACTCAGTGGTAAAGAGGTCGGCAGCAAGTTTATTACAGTATCGTTAAAAAAAAGGTAAGAGGTAAGAACAGTCCCAGTGAACGGACTACCTACGACAGCGGTTTCCAACCTTTTTTGGCTCGTGACCCCATTTTAACATCAGAAATTTCCAGACATTTAACCTCCTGAGACCCTGGAAAGTGAAAATTTTAGCTTTTTTACGTTAAACAGTTGTCTTGATCGGAAACTGCATAATACAACCATTTTTTCCAGGTACTTTTTTTATATTATTTGAATTTTTTTATGATGTATTTTTTACACAAAGCTGTCAAACTTTTGTCCCTTACAGAGGACAAAAATGCATTGCTGGGAAAATAAAGTTGTTTTTCTCGCTATTCTGTCTCTTGCTAGTGTTCTAACATTATATCAAATCATCTTGTTATGATCATCTAGTCAAAAAACATTCCTAAATAAAGTTATCACAGAAGCCGCCATAGCATTCGAAAGTAGTACGAAGTGCATCTTGGGATATTTGCCGAGTCACCAACCAGTGCATCCTTGGTTTAAGCTAGCAGACAAGAAACAACATCCAGGTACTCCAGGTGTGCTTGGTTTATGCGAACTTTCAAATGGAACAGTACTTGATGACGTTTCATTAGAACAAACAAGAACGCGTATTGAAGTGTGAAGAAATATTTTCATTAAAGATTCATTGCGCAGGATTTACAGATGCTCATGCACTTTGTTGAAGTTTATGTTGGAGTCTGTTTTGTTCATTTATCAGCTAACAATCGCCTCATTTGCACTCACAATTCACTGGTTTCAATGTAGAGGTTTCGAGCCTGGTTTTGCATGAAAATGTAAAGGCTTCTTCCGTAGTTCTTCAGTTCTTTCTCTTTACAGCTACAGCGACTGTCAGCCTGGAAACACAGTCAGCAAATGTAAAATGATCAGCTCCCAGCGCTACGCAGAATGAAAGCTAAAGTTTGACTCTGTACAACAATATGCTCATATATTTCATATTAAACCTGAGGTTCAGCATGTTTTTGATAAAAAGGTAATATCATCACAGTCATTTTAATGTTTTCAATATTATATAACCCCTTAAAAATAAGAATATTTGGGTGTAATTTCTGGAATCTTCGGCTCTCCTGCTGTCATCTATCTATCTATCTGTCTGTCTGTCTATACTATAATGCATCTTAATCACTACTTCTGACCTTCTTCCATCTTGTGATCATCTTTTTACCTGCAGAGACCCTGTGCCCCTCCTGGGTTTTGTAGTTTATTCTTCTTATGCGCTGTTTACCTCAAACCAATCAGTAACAGCATCATGTCACGAGCACAGGCCAACAAATATAGAAGCAGAACGACTGGTTGAGCTCTTTTCACTTACTGCACTACTCATAGAGCTGTGAAGTTCTGTCTGAGAGACAAAGGAATGGATTCTTTGTTTTCCATCAAGGACTTTCTTATAGAGCAGGGGTGTCCAATCCTGGTCCTCGAGGGCTGGTTTCCTGCATGTTTTAGATGTTTCCCTCTTCCGACACACCTGACGGTCATTATTAGGCCTCTGCAGAGCTTGATGAAAGGCTCATCATTGATTTGGCTACATCTAAAACATGCAGGATATCAGCCCTCGAGGACCAGGATTGGACACCCCTGTTATAGAATTTGGGGAAGCGATGGATTGTATATATGTGAATAAGAACATGACATAAAAAATTAGACATAACACATATTCTGTTTGACTGCTTTCCCCCCCAATATCGCTGAACACTCCCCATTCAGTCTATTGCCCATTGTAACACTCGCATCCCTCCATTAGTGAGTGGAGAGAGTTCCACTGAGTAGCACAAAGATGAAATGTTAAATAGAATATCTTCAACTCAGAATGAAGTTTATTCTTTTATCTGTTTTATCATAGGTGTCATTCAGTGTTAAGCCCATATCTGAGTGTGTATCGGAGTTAATATACTTTCGGTCAAAAAGCCTTGAAAAGACAAAACAAACACTAGTTATAACATTGATCTTTTGTGTTTTTGCGGCCACCATATGTAGGAGGTATACTGTTTATTTGCAGTCTGCACATTCACCACTAGATGTCACTGAATGTCATTTTAACTGTAATGAGTAGAAGACTTTAAAGGATAATAAACTGAACCGGTATCGCAACTCGAAGTGCTGATATCAGCTTGAGAATAATTGAAAATCTACTGCATGAGGATGTGAAAAAAAACTGAAAGTTCAGTCAAATGCATCCGCTATAGTTTTATCACATTCCATTTATTAAGTTATTAGTGACCAGCAGTTGTGGCAAAAAAAAAAAAAGTGTTTGGTGAGGTTAGAACACACTCCATGCATGAATATTTGGACCAATTTTAGAGCCATACTGTCAAAAAATCCTGAGATATTGTGTTTTCCAAAAAAAATAAAATAAAAAATGGATGGACAAATCTTAAAGAGAGGCTATAGGCATAACGCTTTAAAACCCTGAATACGATCTGCATGTATAAATCCTAATTGTCAATCATCCAAAAGGAATATCACGTTTATATGATCTGCAAAAAAAAAAAAAAACGCAATATTTTCAGTCCGTCTACGCATCGTCTACATCTGCGAGTAACGACGCAAACACCAAAGCAATATCAGCCAAAAAATATTAACCAAAATGAACCTTTCTTGGTGTGATTCACAGACGTAATCTCCCCTGAAGGAAAAGAGCCGCACTTCCTTTGACTGCAGTTCAGGCCTGGCACCCGGGCAGGTCCGATCTGCTTTTTAATGACCCTCCTGGGACCCCTTACCTGATGGGTCGGGCTTAGCCAACGTGTCCAGGTGCAGCAACATAAGCATTTCATTAAAAATTGAAGCCAACGCTTTGTAGAAAAGCTCTCGAAGTAAAAAGGGGAGGAAGAGAAAGAACGAAGGATACTAAAAAAAAAAAAAAAAAACATTCTGGCATGAGTCCAAAACTACACATTATGTCCGCTCCTGCTTCTTCTTCATCTTCATCGTCTTTCCACTTCTTGTCTGTCTCATTTCCTCCCTCTCCCCCCCTTCTTCCATTTCTCCCTCCTTCTCTCTCTAATCACACTCTGACTTTACTTGACCTTTCTGCGGCTAATTAGTCGGCTTGTAGAAAAGGATTGTGGGTAGTATATCTCCAGCGATGGTGTGATGATGATGGTGATGCTCTAGTCTTCCTCACAAATGTGCCAGTGATTAATTCTTTTTTTTCTCCCTCTCTCTCTCTCCCTCTCTTCATCCTAAAACAAACTATAAAACACTGGGGTTGTTGTGACCTTATGTTGTTAGTGGGCGAAAGGCGGAGTTGTGGCTGAAAGCGTGGTTTGGGGCTGTTTTTAATATGTCATTATTAGTATATAAAATAGGGTTTATTTTTAATCTTGCAGGCGGGTTATTCTACAGATATGTCCATGTCCTGTTTTTCTGATAAATTTGAGCATTTTATCAAAGAACACAGAAATACATATAAATGCTAATGTCTCAGTACATTTAGTTTTATCATATACCAGTGAAGATTTTAATTAAAAAGTCTTTTTTTCATACAGTAATGCCCACCAGAGTTAAACAAACCACATGTTGTCAATCATGATATACTTTGATTTTTCTATATATATGTACGCACTTTTTGCATTTCCCTCAGAATGAAGTAGGTAGCACCAATGACCTCAGCTAATAGCTTTGTATGAAATCAAGAGATGAATTAGGACATTTCTGATGGTTTAAAAAAAAAACTGTAGCCTGTATAGTAGAGCTTCAGGAAATAAGTAAAACTAAGTCAAGTTATTTGTAATTTTTTTATTTTTAAACAGATTTTTGTTCAGTGTGACTGTGCACATGGCTTTCACTAACTATTTTCTGATATTTATTGAACATTTTGTAAACATGCAATTTAATTTGATAGTTATTTATACATTATTCGTTAAATGGTGGTAAAGCTTTTTTTTTTTTACCTGAAAATACAACATTTTGTAGCTGTACATGGTATATGTGGAGATACGTGTCAGAGAAAAATAAATTTACAGCTAATGAAGAAGTAATTGCACAAATGACATACTTTTATTTTGGTTTTAAACATGAATACATTGCACCAGTAATGTGTTTTTCCACCAGTGGTCTTAGTGCAAAAGCTGGAAACTGAAAAAAGAAAAAGAAATTCCCTCAAAACATACATTTATTTTAAAGAAATCAAATGTGTTCCCAGATCTATTTTGGCTCCTGTTTTCTGTAGGAACCTTATTCTAGGTTGACTAATTCCAGTCATTTTTAGCCCAGTAGCCGTGAACACATGCTTTATTAAAACCGAACGTATGATGGGAGTGATAAATGCTGCTGTTTAGACTTAGAAATAATTAAACTAATGCTGCTTATTTGTCTCATGGGGGGAAATCGCACTTTATTGTAACGAGTGGGAGGAATCGCACGAGCAAAATGTGTTTTTTTTCTCCTTTATTTTGTTGTTTTTTTTGTTTTTTTCCTTAATGTGAGATGTGTTTTTTTATAATCACGTGGAGCCAAAAAAAAAAAACGCTTTATGTCGCCTATATGTTTGTCTGCACGAACAGCTGGATGTGACTCAAGAAACCCGGGCTTGATGGCTGTTCTTGGCGTGTTGACGTGTGCCTTCAGGTGCATAGTGTTCTCCATTTCACGCATAAAAGAGTTAGCGTGCATGCATACACACAGGCGGTACACGTAACACACACACACATACACACATACACACAGGGACAAGGTAAATGCATGCAAAACAACCGCCCACACGTCCAGGCTCTGTGCAGAGGAGAAGGTAAAAGCAGGTGTGTGTATATGTGTCAGATGCTCAAAGTGAATCCTGTGTGATTGACTGTGTGTCTGATGTTTCACTGTCTGCTGCCTCATTATTACAACTTCTGCTGTTTTTTTTTTTCAAATTTAATTTTATTTCTTTTTTTTTTTTTTTTTTGTAGATCTCCCCTCAGCTGTGAGATATAGAACGTTTGGTGAATCTCCAAACCACAGTGTCGGAATTTCTATATTAGATGTAGTTCATTATGTATTAGTTCAGTGCATTAGGTTCAGGGTCGAGGTTGTATTCAAGACATTTTTTACTTTTTACAGCTAAAGAAAATGTGCAGATGTTTGTATTTAGTAGTGCTTTAACCCTGAGTACTTTTAGGCCCAGAATATAAAATCGTTCACATAATACGTTGGATTTTTATCCTCAGCGGTGTGAGGAATATTTCGAAACTGTATCCGTGAAAAGAAACTACATTTCACACATTTTAAAAGATGAATAAGTCCGACTACTTTATTTTGTTTTTGTTAGTTTTGTCCTCTAGTTAAAATAGCTTAAGTGAGTTGTACAGAATCTTTGTGAATTCCCTGTTGAAAGGTTTTTAATCATTCATTTAATGTCTTTATTGAAACTCTGAGTACAGTTTTGAGAATCCGTGTTTTTAACTTGAAGTTTCCTAATATCTATAATTTTCTTTTTATTTACAGGACAAACTAATGTCATTATAATCTGATGTGCAATTTTGTTTAGTTTATTATATATATATTTTTTTTACGTTACTGTTCCAATAGAAATGCAGCATCCTTCTAAAATCCCCATCGGTTGTATTGCATTGAAATAAAATGTCATTTGTAAGCACTTAAGTTGCATGATGAGATTATCATTTACACTGTATCAGAAAATCTATTTTTATAACACACGCCATGCCTTCAGAGTAGTGTATTTTGTGTTGCAGAAATATCCTTTTAAAGGCAGCTTCAGTCATTGTTATTTAGTAATTTACTCCAGCCCTCCATCACTTTCATACATCATTCACCAAGCAACCAGCGCCGTGTGCTGCACCTCTCATTCATACACTCCGTTATGATGCTGCTTCATCAAATCACAATCCTTGTCTCTAGAGCCTCAGACGGATCAAACGAACTGAATGTATGTGTTGTTTTTCATCGCAGCGCTCAAGAAAATACCTGCAAACCTCCATCAAACATGCATCAATTAAGTGTGATGTGAGGAGAAAGGACAATCTATAGTTTGGAGGATTTATTCAATTTGCATCCGTAATTGCGTGCAATTTACAAACTCATTATTTTACAATTTAGTGCATTTAACAGCAGCTGGAGGGCAGATAATGGTGGGGCTATAGGGGGCTAACACGGGCCCCAGATGGACCCCAGACATGATGCAAAACACTAAAATGATGATGTTCATCTGTCTGACTTTAAGAAATCACATTTCAGTGCATTCAGAGGAAGTTGCTACCAGGAAAAGAAAAAAAAAACAAAAACGCTTCTGTTAATAGATGCTGGTGTTTTACTACCTGGAAGGCAAGATATCACCTGAATAATTCATCATACATGTACCATCACATAGCATTGATTGGTTTTAATTGATCAAAATATTTCTTTTAATGTTTAATGATGCATTGATTCTGACTGAATGTAATACATGATGGATAGGAGCCGCACTGGTCTGATTTATGTTCAAATGCATTTCACCACACGTTAAAAAAACACGTCCCCTATTAGTAATGCATGAGAAATAATGTGGATTAACACATGGTTATTGTATGTTACAGCCAGAATATAAGTGAATGCTGCACAGATGTAAGTCACAGTTAAACAGAAATACTAAAGTAGTGCGATGTTTTGTTTGCGAAAATGAGGAAGAGTCCATTTTTGCTTGACCTTTCATTTTCCGCGGCGAGAATTTAGAGTGACAATCTGTAAACAGAGACAAAAATAAAGCTCTGTGAATTTGTAGTTCCACAATAGAACATTTTGTTTTCACTTAGTTTCTGGATTGCATCTTGTTGTAAGTATTTGTCTACAAATCAAAAATGGCAGCAGAAAAAAAAGGTGGTTTGTACCTGTTTTCACACAGCATGAAATAGCTCAAAAAGATGGAACATGAATAACTTCGCTGCTCTGTTGAACATGAAACTTGACGGTCAGTTTCACCCTCTGTGTTTTTGTGTGGATATCGTACTATCATGAGTGCACTTTAGTTTTAAATCAGGCCTTTTTGAATTCCTACTGTCTTTTCCATTTTCAGAGTGAATAATTCAGATATAAAATAAAATAAGAAATGTGAGTGTTTTTGGTGTACTTTGCACCACTAGGGGTCTTTATTTATTTTATTTTTTCATTTAGTTTTTATTGGAAAAGGTGACAAAATATCTTCAACATTACCATTTATATGTAAGTTATCTATTAGAGTCCTTTTTGTATTTCTTATTTTATACAAACAAAAGTAATAATACTTTTTTTTGGTGGCGCCTTTCAAGTCACCAAAGATCACCTTACAGACAAAAAAAAAAGCATAAAATAACGTCAAACATAATTAAAACAAAACATCAACCTAACAAGTGGTGTCAGGCACAACAAACCCCGCCCCTTGCAAACATTTCACCTGATTTGTCCTATCTCTTATCATTGCGAAAACACATTTTTGGTGACCTTGACCTTTGACCTACATTCACCAAAA
>JAPTYQ010000008.1:5912323-5922838 GCA_029814465.1 Ostorhinchus cyanosoma
AAGTGTATTTTTCTTATTTCTAGTCTAAATATCTCATCACACTTAAAATAAGACATAATCACCTAAAGAGGAACTTTTCAATGAAGTATAAGAACTTATTTTTAGACGGTAGACGTTGAAAATCTTATTTCAAGAAATCTTACCAAGATGATTTTCACTTGTTTCATTGGTAGTTTTTTTTTTTTGCTTAATTCCAGATTTTTTTTTTTTTGTGCTTAATTCAAGCTAAAAAATCTGCCAATGGAACAAGTGAAAATTTAAAGTTACTGTTTAGGTGATTATGTCTTATTTTAAGTCTGAGATATTTGGACTAGAAATGAGAAAAATACACTTAATAAGATTTAGATTTTAGTTCGTTTAGTTCGTTTTTCCATTAAATCATAAATACGATGATTTGTTTACTTTTTGACGTATTGACGTAAATGTAAATATGTGGTTTTATAGATATATTTATTATTGTTACATATTCCATATATATTATACATACATATTCTATATTATATATTACATACATATTACATTATTACAAAATAAAAAAAAATGATGTGGTTTCCTGTTTTTTTTTTTTTAATTCACCTGACTAATTGCGAGAAAATGTCTTTCCGTTGCAGTTTTGCGTAATATACCATTTGCGCTACGGCCGAAAAACCACCTCTTGCCAAAAACCTTTAATCATGTTGTTATGTTAACACATTTCTAACAAACATGAAAAACAAAAGGTTCTGGAGCACATTTCACATAAATAGCATCATCATGTTGTCATGTAGTTTATGTTCACACACTACTACTACTACTAACAATAATAATATAATAATAATAATAATAATAATTATACATTTATTTATAAAACGCTTTCAATCAAAGTGCTGTACATAGAGATAAATAAAATAAAATAAAAATACCTTGACATTAAAAACATCGGAAATCCACAGACAAATATAAACATGTTAAAACAGTAAAAAAGACACAGTTAAACAGACAATTTAAGACTCATATGTGACAGTGAACAAGTGGGCCTTCAGTTTTGTTTTAAATGCATCAATGGAAGAGGCCTGCCTGATTTCAGCAGGAAGACTGTTCCATAAAAAAAAAAAAAAAGCCCGTTCCCCAAACATCTACACTGCTACTACTACTACAGATGATACTGTCAAAAGGAATGAATGAAACAAACAATGGCAGCACATGTCATCTGACAAACGTGACAGTAAAACCAGTATAATAAAAACAAAATGTCTAAGTTCCTGTGGCGGGCTAAAAGGCATTTTAGAATCAAAGAAAATGAACAGGTCACATTAATTCAACAAGCTAAATTGTAATGTCAGCTGTTGTAAAATGTCTAATTAGCACTAGCTGGTGATTAGCAGGCTAGCAGACAAACCATATCATCCAATACAAATGATATGAAAATGTAGCATTAGCCAGGACGGCTAAATTTAGCTAACAGGCAACGCATTTCAATTAAGCACGCATAAAAACTTAATGGAATAATCCTCTGTTGGGCTTGTTAGTGTAACCTCTTAACAACAACTAGAGTAGTGTTGTCTCTCAGGAAATTATGTTTTATTCAGTTAGCAGAAGCTTTGAACGTCCTACCCAGCATCCCACACAATAAACACAGACCACACCCACCTATCACACCAGGAACCACTTTAATTATTATTTTATTATGATTAACATACTTTAAACAGATGAGTTGTATTAAACATTACTTAATGTTCAGTTGTCGTGAAAAAGCAAATTAGATGTGGAGACCAAAACTGCTGCTGTAAAAGATGTTGATAGTAGAGGATTCAGTTTTACAGTCCGACTTACCTCTAGTGGTCACATGTGGAATTGCATGTGTTGGTACTTTTGGTACCCCAGAGACAAAGTCCTGAATTCTATGTTGTTGTCAGTGTAGATATAAGAGTAGTAAAAACTAGTGATCGACTGATATGGATTTTTTGGGGCAGATACTGATTTATTTATTTTTAGCCTTAGCCAATAACCAATACAGGCCACTGATATTTCTAAGCCAATATTGATTTTTTTTTTCTCTGTTAAATGATAACAAATGCCAGAATATCTTCTTTTTTTTTTTGAAAGGGAACATTTATTGAACTAATAATAATATTAAACTACTGGTAAAAAAAAAAAAAAGGTAAGGTAGAACAGGTAACATTAACATTTCACATAACAAAACTGAGATTCAGATAAAAACAAAACAAAATGTTCAGTGCACTTAATTCTTCAAGTCAGTTCTTTATTAAATAAACATCAAGGTGAGGTAGATCAGGGAACAGTATCTGTAAGAACACGGACACTTCGCTGGGACAAAAGAGCATATCGGCCAACGCGACAGGCCGATACTGATACTAGACAAAAACGTAAATATCGGCCTGATATATCTGTCTATCATTAGTAAAAACTCATGCTCTTCAAGAACACTAATTAACTTTTATATATTATTGTATTGTATACAACAAACACAGAAGCACAGACAAATACATCTAAGCCAATACACAGTGGATTTATCTAAAATGACTACAGGTCTGTTTGCTTTTAATCTTTAACTTTGTTTCAACAGGTTTTATATCTGCACTTCGATGGATTTCAGTTTTCTGTGTGTCCCAGAGAGACTAACTTCTATATTTAAGCATTAAATAGAAAAAAAAGTTTCATTTTACAGAGTGGATTTCAAGTTACTGTCTTATCTTTGGATCTATCTGAAAGAAAGTCAGAGGCAAGTTTAGAAAACAAAGTAAAATTTCATAAATCTAAGTGACTTTTTCTGTGTTTTGCCGGAGAGAACCGCAGCTGAGCTAGCACAATTGGTCAGCGTCTTAGCTTTGTAAATATAATAACAGTTTAAATGTAATTGTTGTTTACTTTGTTGAGGTCTGAGTAATGATTTTAGTGGAAGAGATGAAGCTGTATGACCATAATAAATTTTGAAATTACTGAGACATTCAGAAACTGTCTTTGGCAGTGGTTGATAATGAAACACAGTAGGGAAGCCAACCCCTGTGTAAGAAGAATATATCTTTTATAATGGGTATCATTTTTGCACGCTGTTTTCTTAATTATGGCTAAATGCACCAAAATCACATCAAGTATATCAACCAAATTTCATTAAAATTGTTCTCTCCATTTGTGAGTTATCACGGTCACACTGACACAAGGATATGGCTGAAAATGGTAACATTATTTATTTTTATTTTTATTATTTACATAAAATCAACTGTTAATAAATCTTAGTCTTTGTATTAACAGTTGATAAATTGCTTCTGTAAAACAAGTTATGACATAGAAGTCGTGAAAAAAAAAAGAGCTCTAGAACCAAATATTGTAAGTAAAGAAAATGTCAGCTTTGTTTACTAACCTTAAATAATCCTGCTGTTACTTTTAAGACTGTCTTTTCACTATTTTCTTACTCAAAATTGTGATTTTGTTGTTGTGAATGACAAATAAGTTGTCTAATTACAGTTTTTGATTGTTGCTGTTGGGTGGTCGTGCCATGCGGTGCTGTACTGTATATTTTACCCCGTTGGATGCTTATTATTGGATTAAACAAATAATAATGTGAAAGAATATAGATCAACAGTTAAAAGCTGCGATAAATGCTGTGTAGATTCTACACAGTGTGCACTCATCAAAAGGTTTATATGTCTTCGACTCTTTATCGGGCAAGTGACTATTTTTGGTAATTTACTCATTAACATTAAATAAGAGGAAAACCCCGTGTTTCAGTGAGATCAAGAAGGATGTTGGTTTTTACAACACTATACAGTGACTCAGATAGATTTAATAGACATTTTGAAGCTGTAAATAGTGAATATGAGTGATTTTTTTCAGTTTACGACCTTATGACAGTTGTTACCCCGCCCCCCGAAGGGGAGGTGAGGGTATTGTTTTTTTTGTCACTCAGCAACTTTATGCAAAAACTTCTGGACCAATTTCCATGAAAGTTGTGAGGTAGTCCAGAATAGATCCCATAAAATTTTGGTGAATAGGTCAAAGGTCAAGGTCACCAAAAAGGAGTTTTCGCAATGATAAGAGATACAGCAAATCAGGTAAAACCTTTGCAGGGGGCGGGGTTTGTTGTACCTGCATCAGTTGTTTTATTATTGCATGTGTTTACTTTTTAACAAGTGCTGCTTGGATGTTTTATGGGAAGAGGAGGGAGACTGTTGTCACGCCAACTGACGAAGACGTAGATGACGATCTCCAATAACACATTTCGTATCTCAATGAGTGGCCTACAAAGGGTTAATGATAAATTCTACACAAGTCCTAACGTTTCTGTGCAGTAGTTTATTGTCTCTTTAGTCCAGATCGATAATAGTCTAAATCTTTCAACTTCATGAAAAAAGAAAAAAGTAAGTTTGTACCAAGAGTTGGAACTTTTCCTGACAGTGCCATTGGATTGTAAAACTGGCTCTCTCAAAATAATTAAATGCGTGTCAAGTTGACACACTTTATGCATGCTACAATTAAACAAGAAGCCCTTTTCTGGTTTTACATTAGTAATTTTCTCCATCAGCTGAGGTGGGTGCTGTTAGGGTGGATGCATTACCATATGCCAGTGCTTCATTGCATAAACCTATTATCAGATGTATTGTGTGGAAGTATTTTTAGAGGCGAGGGAGGGAAGGCAGCTCTGTGCTCCTGGCTGGTTGTGCCGGTGCCGTTCGGCATTGTGCCGCCGTGTTGTTGCTCTTCTCCGGGGGCAATCGTGTCAGTGTCACAGCACCAGTGGGTAAGGTGGGGGTTTGTGTATCTGTGTTGAGGGTGGTGCTGGTGTGTGTGTGTGTATGTATCTATGTATATATGTTATGTGTGTGTGTGTGTTGGGGGGGTGACAATGACCCCTCCCCTTCCCCATCTCAACCCCCTTTCATTAAAAAAAAAAAAAAAATAGAAAAAGAAAGAAAGAAAAAACAGAAAAGTGTCAGCGGAAGATTACTGTCACACCGCTGTCACCGTGACGATGCCCCGCGGGCAGTACGGGGGCGGGTAAGGAGGGGGTCGGACGGGGAGGTGGGGGGCAGTTGAGCACCACTCCCATTCCTTCCGTTCCCTCTCTCTTCCACTATCTCTCTCGCTCTCTCACCCCCTCCTCTTCCTCCCCGGCCCCTTTCTTTCCTTGGTGATTAGCTCGCCCCACGGTGAGCGCTAAGCGGCCTAATCTGCGACTGTGTGGTGGGTGTAGAGAAGCACAGAAACAGAAAGACGCATAACAAACACACACGTTACTATTTACAGGGATAGAGGTGGCAAATCAGTATCACTTTTACAACTCTAATACATGTTTTGTTTTGTTTGTTTTTTTGCAAATGTTTGGAATAGTTTTTATAAGCTGTACTTTGTTCTTGTTGTTAAAGGTGGTATGTGATTTAGATGGGTGTAACAGCGTAACCGGAATTTAATATTCAGAATTACATTGTCACTAGTGTATAATCATATGGAAATGTGTATCCGCCTCCCTGAAGTCCATCATGATTCTGCAGGAGCTTTTTTGTTTTATAGCAGATGGCACCCAGCCCTAAGATGCACTACCATCATCTACTATAGTGTGTTTGAATGTGGAGTTAATGCAACTTTAACTGCAAAACCCAAACATTGGCTCTGATAGGGGCCTTTCACGTTTTAGCCACTGTAGGGGAGGGTGAGGGGGGTATTCAGCTGGTTGCAATCTGCAGTTTCACCACAAGATGCCAGTACATCTTATGCGTTAAGCCTATAGTAGATAGTCGAGTGATTAATGGAGACTTCAGTACCTGTTTTCTGATTTCTGCCATTATAAATGCACAGGATTTATGCCAAAGAGGGGATAAAAATTTAAAAAACAAAATACCTGGTATGATTAAGATTTTGTAAGGTACTTTCCCTACTAATTCAAAATGTGTTTCTTATAAGCAGTAAATACATACACATAAGTACATTTCCTTAAAAAATAATAATTAAAAAAAAAACACTTCTAATTTTAATCTTCAATGAACAATTCAAAATCAGAATAATTTTCATAGTTAAGAATTCACTGGCCACCTATAAAATGACATGGACATCTACTCAAAAATCTACCCAGCTGATGCAAAAGTTAAGAAAATGATTCATAAATGACACTAGAAATACAAAGCTGTGTACTTTGACAGCATACCAACAAACATAGAATCCACCCAAAAACTTTACAAACATTACTACTACTACTACTACTACTTAGCTGTCAGCAAAGAAAACAACAACAAATGTGTTCAATCTACTCACCTGAATCCAGAATTATTCATCTCAGACATGAAATGACCAACTCACACCATCAAAATAGTCATGTTAAAGGGTACTTGTTGGAAAGTTTCATTGTTACCTATTTCAAAAGATCACATGAAGCAGATACTAGTCCAAGATAAACGGGTTATCGGCCCTGGGAGCGCAAAGTTTACTGCTGCACAAGCGCAAACACGTGCTTTCCACTCAAATGTGCTCACTGACTGCTGCTTGTTTACTTACACTCGATCCTCATAGGATGGGCTCACGACATCCTGACCGAATGACAGAGCAGAACTTATTTTTTTCTTTTGGTTTTTTCCGTGTGTCTCACTACTTCAGGGATATTGACCCGTAGAAGCACAAACATCCTGACGTACATAACTGTAAACATGGTGAAGGAATTCCTATTTGCAGCCCTACTTTTCTCCACTCATGATCATCGATGTGCCGCTGGAAACAGGTCCACAAGACTGTACTTTTTTTTTTTCTCTTTCTTAAGCTTTTCCTGTTTTTACAGTCGATTGCTGGCACCTTCCTCCAAATGACACTCTACATGCCAACACATGATTGGTCAAGAAACTACATGGTATTTCATATTTCTTGGCCCAAACGAGTCAAGAATATATGACTTTATAATGGCCTCATCTGACTCAGTGATCAGACAGAACTACTGTGTGGTCTGAACCTGGAATAAATGGTTTAATCAGACACAACATAGCCCCCTGCCGTGCACTTCCCTGTTTAAATCAACTCATCTGGATGCCATGACGGGCATATGGGCACCATATTGTGCCTGACAGTGGCGACTGGTGGCGTATGGTTTCACGGTGGTAAAGCGGCAGCTCTTGAAGTGTTGTAAATTCAGCACTTTGCAACTGCGGTCTGTTAGAGTCCCTATGGACCCCATACCACTGACACCTCTTATGTACACAGATTGTGTAGTCAGCCCTAAACAGCCACACATGCAGATGCATTGTACGTTCTGGATGTATACAGTGTATCCACATACAGGCACGTGCACCCTTTTATTAAACCTAACTCAGCCGTGCAAAAGCCCTACATCTGCCTTAAATCACAACTGATCAGTCTCCCCAATCAACCATTTTGGCCCAATTCAAAACGCTCCATTTCCTGACCCAGCTCTTCGTCTCGCTCCTCGCTATTAGTCAAAGCTCCACTCTGTTCCTTTTAAACAATCCTTCCCCCCAAAAAATCATCTGCTGCCAGGTTTGTCAGCCGGTGTAGATTTAGCTGCCTTGTCAGTAGCGCTGCTGTCCTAATCTCTATCACAGCCTCAACTCTGGCCTCGAGGAGCAATCACAAAGAGTATGAAAGAGGGAGAAAAAAGCAGATTTTGTGCCAAAATTGCTTTTTTTAAAAGAAAAAATAAAAAAATAAGCAAATGTGTAACATGGCAAAGGCCCAGTGCAGACCTACCCCCGAGATGTTTATGACTAGAAAGCTGCAGCCTTCCCCTTGGTCCTTTGAAAGAGAAATGGTTGGGGGGTGGGTGGGAGTATGGGGTTAGAGAGGGGAGGCAGACTTGGCACGATGCTCTGTCTAGTGTTCTGAATTAGCGAGGGTCCCTTTCACCCCCACCACCACCCCGCTGTACCTTCCTCTTTTTATTTTCTTTGTCTTTTTATCTTTGATAACCTTTTTTTTTTCCCCAACTCCCTCATAATAGCTCGCGGCTTGTCATAAAGTGGGCTAATTTATAAAAGCTCCACTGTGCTGGCCTGTGATTTTAGGGATCACATTAGAAGCATGTGGTTGTTTTTGGGTAGTGTGTGTGATTATTTCCACTGCTTCAGGTCATCTTTACGCTGCACAGGACATCGATAACAATAACATCTATGCATATATTTCCATTTTGTTTTTTTTGTTTTTTTTATGATTTGAAATTTGTTTTGGTTGAACATCTGTATTTTACACCACTCATCATCCTAATCCTGGGTAAATATTTCAATGACAGCACTGAATTTATGTTAAAGATTCATGCGATTAACAAGCCAGGATCTTAAACTTGAATAGCTTCTTACCCGCCAAAGACATACTTAAGTTTTATTACACAGAGAAGAGCTTTTCAAACTTGGCAGACTTATCTTACATCCATAAACAATTGGACTTTAGTTCCTTTTCTCTCTTTGCCCATGTTGTTCAGTCAGGTGTGAACAAAGTAACTACCTTTGAGTTTGAACCCAAATAATTGTCGAGGTGATTTCAGTTTGGTTCCCATGTGAACTCTTGAGCTGACCCTGTTACCGGCTGTTGATTTGTGAGGTCAAGGATCTCAAAATACATCACAAAAGCCTTTCTGAACACGTATAAAAGTATCAAGCCAAGAGTAAAACCAACAGAAGTTTGGTCATTCTAGACAAAATAAGCAAACGGTCATAATACCATACTTGAGGCTTCAAAATGGGAGTCCACAAACCAAAGGGTGACGTCACTGAGGCCTTGTCCACTTTTGTGGGTTGAACTCCCAAAGCCAAACATGATTTGCATTCTGGGATGTGACACAGCAGGACCTTCTTCTGGTTTGATTTTCTTGCTTCAGCCTCAGTCAGCATGTCCATGTGGGTCCCAGAAGGGTTACATTTGGGCTGCACATGAGGGTCCCAAGTGGGTTTATCTACAGTTTCCATGTGTTTGCCCATATCAGAATCAGATTATTTATTTTTCCACACTATTTATCCCATCATATTTATTTTTCATGTCATTTGCACTACTTTTTTTTAAACAAATATCTTAGTTTGCAATACTTTAGATTTTATTATACAAATAACTGTGCCTTTTACTGATATTTGTTGTTGTTTTACTGATATTTGTTGTCTGTCTGTAAATTCTTGCACTGAACCTGAGAGCTATGTTAGTAAAGCTGATCAATGAGCAAATGACCCAGAATGAAAGGGATAAGAACCACTGAGACCCCCCCAGACAAGAGTGTCTATCAAAGCAAGGGGCGGGGTCTGTCCCATGTGACTGTTGGTGACTACGTAATACTGAATTTGCACATTGTACTTTTTGATTTTAACGTTTTTTAACTAATGTAATAATAATGCATTGCACTTTTATCCCACTTATTTATGGATTGCTTAGGTATTTTAGTCCGGGTTGTATGTTTGAGTATGTGTGGTTTGGGGGCAGCAGAACCCTCTGTCCAACACAAATTTCTCCCACTGAAGACAAATAAAGGCTCTTAGACTTTTGACTTTGAGATCTACCTCAGTTTCATTATACTTGGTACAATAACAATAAAGATATTCAGCTGTCTGATTCTGATGTGGGCAAACACATGTGGGGCCATCATGGAAACTGCAGACAAACCCACTTGGGCCCCTTATGTCCAGCCCAAATGTAACGCATGGACAATGCTGGCTGGGAACTACAGACCCATCAGTCATTTTCACTAGATTTGCATTGATGCCCTTTGGTTCACTTGGAGCATTTTACCCTTGGTTTGCAGAAAAATCCAAGTTCAAAAATCCACTGACTGATTTGGACCAGAACAAAACTAACTGGAGTGAAACGGGCCAAATCCTGGAGCTTACGACATCTTTTAGCGGGTTAAACTCAAGCAAAGGGAGCATCATGGAGAAGCAGGTAAAGTTACAAACTCTCAGTAACAGAGATAACAGCAGATAGAGTTGGACAGAATATGGGTTATATTATTATAATAGGCCCTGGGAACAGAATGCAGTATGTGGGTTAAATTAACTGTAAGCAGGGACTGCTGGACTGTATGTGGGTCATATTATACACTTTAACTGGGGACTGGCGAATATTATGTAGGCTGTCTGGCAGGTAAATCCAGGAAATTCATCCATATTTTAGCATGTTTGTGGCTCTTTATTTCTCATCCTGGGTAAGCTTTTTGTGTGTCTTACTTGTAAATTCATATACAACCAAACACGCATATATATATATAGTACTAAGATGAAAATTGTTACAGTCCAAGCAGCAAGGTCACTTCTTAAAAGGTGTCTCGCATATCTCGCATCTTCCTTAGACATACACACTCACTCCCAGAAGCAGCTCATTCACACCCCGGCGGCCTGTGAGCTCTCAGATATATAATTTTCTTCAAATGCACCTTTACAGACTAGTTTGCCTGTATCCTCTGTGCCCTTTTTCATTTTGTGCTGCCGACTCATCCTGTCGTATCTCGTCTTTCACAAATCACACGGCGGCGGGGGCTGTGATCGGAGAGCGACAATTTGTCAGCTGTATGCATGAGTAAGCAACAGATTCACCATCCATTACACT
>JAPTYQ010000008.1:6215549-6258954 GCA_029814465.1 Ostorhinchus cyanosoma
TCCCCTCCCTTCTCCTCCTCCCCTCCCATCCCTTCGTCTCCCCTCCCCGAGATTCCCCAACACTGTAGCCATGGAAATGTGACTTTGGGGATGAAAGGAAACCATAATTTTGTGGCGGGATTAATTTGGAGACATGAGCGATGCCAAATGAAATCCTTGTCAAAACCTCCGCTGATTCTTTTCATCGCCCGCAGATCCCTGAGAAATCTGTTCCCCATGGCGTTTATGATTTGACAGTCCAGTAGTTTTGGACTTAGTTCCCCCCTGATACCTCTGACATGTTGACATTAAGTGGTTTCCGAGACAGGCAGCACCCATATTTCAATCACTATTAAGCAGGGGATATTTGGCGTTAGTTTGGACGGGGAAGAAGCACCAGTGACAAAACAGACATTCACAGATACAACAGCAGGCAAACAACTGTAATTACATTAGAGGCTGAGCGGCAACCATTTCCTGTGAGTGCGGCAAGGTAAATATAGTCCACATCTGACCCTTAGATCTATCAAAAAAGTAGGACTGATTGTTGACTAGTGTCCTTGTCGAATGTCCTTTTTCTGCAGATCAGTCCTGTCAAGTGGAAGAACTTCATACTTTTTCGTCGCATCTTACTTTGACAAACTAAAGGTGGAGGATCTCCATCTGCAACGTGGTTACAGTCAAACTTTACCGTTAGTTCATTGAAACAGCTTTGGAAATGCTCTTTTTTTTCTTAATATTGTAGATGTTTAACCCTGTAAAGCCTGAACTATTAAATCATTGGCAGAAAATTCCAGTTCTTTGAAACCAGAGCCTTTATTGGTCCTTCTGAACACTGTTTTTCAAATATCAATTTCCATGTATGAGTTTCAGTTTTGTATCATATTTGATCCATCGGGTCTCAGTGCTCAAATGTTCTTATTACATAATATAACGCAAATTGGTCATTCCTTTTCAAAATTGGCCAAGTTCTGCCTCCTGTCAATCATGTAGCATCACTGGAAAGGCCTCTGGTGAATGAATTCTTTGCTCCTGGTGGATTATCCGTGTATTGCATGTACAGTTGTGCTCATAAGTTTACATACCCTAGCAGAATTTGTGATTCTTTGACCTTTTTTCAGAGAATATGAATGATAATACAAAAACTTTTCTTTCATTCGTGGCTAGTGGTTTGGTGAAGCCGTTTATTATCAAACAAATGTGTTTACTGACAATAGAAACTATCCAAATGACCCTGATCATAAGTTTACATACCCTAGTTCTTCATCCTCTGTATTGGCCCTGCCCCTTTAACATCAGTGACAGATGGAAGTCTTTTGTGGTAGTTGTGGATCAGACACTTTATTTTCTCAGATGCTAAAGCTGCCCATTCTTCTTGGTTAAACACCTTCAGTTCTTTCAGATTCAGTTTTTTCTTGCATGAACTGCATGTTTGACTCCGCCCCCAAAGTGGATCAATGATACTGAGGTCAGCAGACTGAGATGGACACTCCTTCAGCTTCACTTTTTTTCTGTTGTAGCCAATGACAGGTGGACTTGGCCTCATGTTTTGGTTCATTGTCATGTTGGAACATCCAAGACCGTCCCATGTGCATTCAGTCAGGGGTATGTAAACTTATGAGCACAACTGTATCTAATTGTATTCGTTAGGTTTTTCAACAAAAAAAAAAAAGATATCACACTGATCATGTAGAAGGCCTCAAAACTCATGTATCAAATATGAAACGTTGGGTGTTATAGGGTTAAACCAGAATGCCACATCCTGCACTTGCACATCCCTGTAGTGTTCCTGAATTGTGAATCTAGGATTAATTACTCTGCATTTAATTTGAGTTTTTCCTAATTTTTTTTTTGCTTACAGACATATGGCCAGAGACAACAGATGAAAATAATGTTTGTTGGCTAATTCGGGCTCATTTGCATTTCTTTCCTCCTGTTGATTAATGAGCACTGCCACTGTCAAATAATGCAATAAATGAAATGAAAGCTGCATGTAGATGTATTGCACAATGGTCTCTTTATGGATGTTATATAAAAGAGCGTATGCAGGGGATAACTTTCACTGCATGTTTACTTCGTCACCATCGCAACATCATTTAACAAAAACTCACCAATATGATAACTGGTCATTGCTAATGACACTAAGTATGTGTGAAGTTGCTCAGGGTAACCATTTTGGACTAGTTCAACAAATGAAAATGGAAAAAAAAGGAGAAAAAAAATGGTGTATAGGCCTTTTTGGGCTTCTGGGCCTGATATACAGTCATGGGAAAAAAATATTAGGCAGTTCCCCAGTGAATTTTTTTCTCTGTTTAACCTTCCTTAAGTGATTTATCACAATTTATTATAATATTAACTTTGTATTTTATATTTTCAGGTGAAATCAGGTATTTTGCTATATTCTATTTACGGATCATGTAGGTGTTCATTAAGGTTATGATATCAAAAACAGAGAAAACTGAAGAAAAACTGACTTTTTCAGTAAAATATACCATTAACTGTCATTGATTTACTGGTGAATCAATGTTGTAGAAGATGACGGTGTTTCCATGGTAACTACGGAGCCTCTGAACATCCAAATGGGTCATATCTGATGACCATGAAAAGATTAAAAACTGGATTTTACACCAATTATTTACATGTTTTGATAGAATTAGTGGATCAACAGGTATTAAACTGTTTAGATGAGCAGATGTTTTTGGTCACCAGTGGCTGTTTGAGTCTTTATGGGTTTAGTTATAAAATTGAAGTGATGAAGCAGCCGCTCTATTGTGCTGATTTTTAATAATCTGATCCCCCTTGCTTGTGTCTGCTGATTCTCACTTCTACCAAATATATGCAGAGCTGCTAAAACTGTTGCAAAGAAATGAAATAAATACCATTATTCCAACTGAGCATTTTTTTTGTTCCTCTTCCCTTGCGATCGACGTGAAAACCCTCGACGCCCACAAATCGCACCTTGCATGAACATGTTCGCCGTCTTGTTTGTGTTCGATAGAGAATTAGCATGACTCTCCGCTGCTTGCTGCATTCAAAATAAACCTGCATTCGAGTGCGCGGCGTGTACACCGATGCACCCACACAGTGGAAACCCAAACACGGCAGCAACCCACATCAGCTGGGACTTTATGAATCTCATATCTTCCGGATATACCTGCGTACTACACGGCTTACCGCCTATCCACCTGAAATCCAACCAAACAAAGAAATATATTCCCACAGTAGAAGTCGCTCTTACCGGAGGCTTTGCAACCACCAGCTGAGCTCCATTTAAGCAAACTTCCAATGTAGGAGCCTGCGTTCAATTTGAGACCTGGAGAAAACGGATCTAACAGATATGCAGGGAAGCCATCACTGTTATGTGGTGCTTTTGTGAGTGGATTCTGTTCTAAGTCTTTTTTTTTTGTTGTTGTTGTTGGGTTTTTTTTCCATCCCTTGGGTCTCTGCTGTCTTGTCCAGCTGTGCTTTGCTGCCAGAAGACAGTTCTTCAGCGGGGTGAAAGTTTCTGTTGTTCAGGGGGAGAAAGTTACATCCACAAAACTTCCATGGAGACTAAGAAAAACAGGTTCCCTTCCACTGTTGGGGGGAGGAATAAAAGGTGAGGACTGTGGAAGAGGGAGAGGTCAGTTTACCAAAGACAAGCCTGCTCGCCAACTCCTGCAATAGCTGGCAACTTGAAGGTTTTCTGCAAGATCAAAGAAGCATTTTTCTGAAATGCTGTTGCTTTCGCCATCCCTAAACTGACATCCACACACCCTCTGCCTAAACACAGATTAAAGATTTGCCTGTCAAGAGTGCATTGCTGCCAGACAAGCCAACAACTTTCTTCTGATTTAACTTTCACAGCTATCTACAAACCTACTGTGATACATTATGGATGAACCTGAAGGTCAGGACAAGAAACAGAAAGTCCACAAACTCATGACGGTAACATTCCCCAAAACAGGAAACAAAAGCGGCGCGCACACACGATGGATAGTTCATGTTTTCCGACTGCAAGACCTCGATGTTCAACTGGACTTTTTTTGTTCTGCGAGTGCGCCCTGTCCATTGCTGTAGAGTTGGTAGGGTGAAGGGGGCTGTCCCTTTGAAATGATAAGCAGAGTCTTCCGACACTGAGGGACTGTCATTGAAGTCTTTGTTTGCCCGTCAGTGGCTCAGAGGCGTCTGTGAACTTGAGGGTCGGCGCAGAATAGAAATGACCATGTAACCTACTCCGAGGTCACCTAATGACGGAAAATGTATTCATATATTTTCCTGGTTGTATTAGTTCATGCAATATGCTTCCCTTTGAAGCCCAAGGTTGCAGGTTCATTTTTGAAGTGGTTTTCAATCATCCCTTGGCATTGAAGTTTTCTTTTGTGCTGGGAAACTGGGCTTCACAGGGCTACAGGTCCTGTTCGTTCTCTGAATATCTACATATGCTTTATAGCCCATGAGATTTTGTTAGTGCACTGTATGTCACGGCAGATTTTGAGGGTTTTAAACACCTATTGGGGTCATTCTCCCCAATTTGAGCAACACCCCTGCCCCATAACCAAACAACAAATGTAAAGCATTCAAACACTATTCAAGTATGCATAGATTAAGATGTGTATTACCATCCTCCTCTTATTAATTGAAACACTATATCAAATTTGAGACACTGTTGTCCCATCACTGACTTCCTGTCAGTCACGGTGTTTGACACAATTTTATCATTTTGAGCCAAAGATGCAAGTCAGCACTTGGTTTTACGTAGATTAGCACACTTAACGCTTTTCAACCCATAAAGACCCAAACATCCACTGGTGACCAAAACCATCAAAAATGTTCAATACCTGTTGATTCATTAAACCTATTCATATATGCAAATAATTGGTCTAAAATACAGTTTAGCATCTTTTCACGGTCATCAGATATGACTCATTTGGAAGTTCAGAGGCTCCATAGTTACCATGGAAACACAGCGATCATCTACAACATTGATTGACCTGTAAAACCCATGGAGTTGGATCAATGACAGTGGATGGAGACGTTTGTTTTTATATTCAATTAATGATGTATTTCAATGAAAATCTGACTTTTTATGCACATCTGCATGATGAGTGGCTATGTTTTCATGATGCTTTTTTAATTCAAAATTATTTATTCGGAATAAAATAATTCAGAATTAAAGCAATTTCCTTCGTGTTTTCGTGGAAATGTTAATGTCGTGTAAAGGTTTCCATGGGAAACACATTTATTCAGCTTTAGTTAATTCTGCTTTAAGAGCTGGGGGTAAAGTAGGTTCTGATTGGGCAGAACGCGGATGTGACGTCTTGATGTCTATCGGAAGAAAACAATCGTGTCCAATTCCTGTTTCATTTTGTTTCAACTTGCAGCATGGAAGTCTAGATACTACGTGTGATTTTTGCATTTATTTTTGTAATAATTAGGAAGCAGCTGTTCGCCCGAATCAACAGACTAATTAATTTTGATCGTCTGAAGAAGAGAAGGATGTTCGAGAACCAAAGACGGCAGCGGCAGCGTGGAATCTGTGCGTCATCACGACAGGACAAGACAAGGAGCATGCGCAGAACGACGGGAATAACATTAAAGAGGCCAGTGACTTTATTCTGAATTAAGTTGAATTCATAATAGTCATTTTCAACTGGGATTAGATGTTTGCATGGTCATCAATGTAGCGGAATTAACCTTTATTCTGAATTAAACAGGAATGGAAAACAGGAACAAGCCCAGTGAATTAAACAAAGGAAAAAAACCTGATTTATACTGAAAAAAATTCAAAATAAAGGGGAGAATATTACAATAAATGGTGATAAATCCCTTGAATGTAGAGAAAAATCTGCCATAAAAGTAGCTCAGGGTCTTTATGGGTTACAGTTGTTGATTATGGGATTGCATTTTGCATCACATCAGTACAATGGCTTTTACATGGATTAGTCCTTTGTGTGGGAGTGTGTGTTAGCAAAACTTCTCCAACTCTGAGCGAGCGCTTTGGACTGTGCATCCGTCTGCCCGTCCGTCCGTCCGTCCATCCCTCGGGCTGCTGTGGTTTGTCCAGACCTGCTGAGGCACAGTCGCCTTTAGCAATTTTTCCCCTCCATCATCACCTGTATTAAACACTCTCACACACCCCATCCCTGCTGACATACCACCCCCTGCTACGTCGCCACATCCTGGACCCATTTCCCCACATTTTTGAGGCTCATCCTATCTGGACCCCCCGGTCGGATTCACAGCGGGGATCCGTCCAGCCCATCAGAGAAGTAATTCACACTCTGCCTCATTTGAGTTATTTACTCTATTACCACCCTGGCTGGACCATTCCCCACAGCTACCCACTGAGACCTGGAGCTCAGGCTGGGTACCCGAGCATCTAGTATGACTGGCAATACCCCCCCCCTCCCTGCCTCCCTCCCTCCCACACCCGCCCGTCCACATTTGCTGCATTATAAGGGGACGCTGCCACCTTAATCTGCAGCTGGCACAGTATGTGGGGGTTAGGGATGAGATGAGAGTGGAGATTGCTCAGCTAGCTTGGAATAGAGAGGTGTGGATGGTACAGTGGTGTGTGCGAGTGTGTGTCAGGCACATCCTCTCCCCATTGGTAGTCGTCTGTAAGTCATTATCACACCCAAAGCCTGTTCTTCTCTCAGATGACTTGATAGATTTACATGAGTCTGTCTGGGGACCCGTGAAAAAGACAAGGTCCAGTGAAGAGATGAGAGAGAAGACCGCACCATCATCCTCTCCAAAATAAGAACAGGGACGTCTCAGTCACACCTTAATAAAAAATGTCCTCTTTTTTTTTTTTGGGATGGGGGGGGTGGTTGGCACTCATACTTCACACAATAGGAGTCTCCATGCCTCCTATTGTAGAATTGAAATAGCCCTTCTCATCAAAGATCCCCTTGAGCTCATCTGCCAGGGAGAGAAATGACTGATTTTGCCCATCTTCTTCATCTCATTTCAATCTCAAATCATGTCACTTTCATTCACGTATTACTATTCACTATCATTATGGCCTGTATGAATTTACTTCACTGTAATACATTGTCTTCATTGGCTCAATGGCTCCCAGATAGATGCATAGCCAATTGGGGAGACTATTTGTGGTGCTATTACAGCCCTGTTGTAGATAACAGGAGAGCTCAGAGCTGTTCTTTGATGGGACGGTGGGCTTTTTTTTTTTTTTTTACAACTCTGGGATAAGATGTAATTCACAGTCTATGAGTTTAGATGCCATGCCAGTGAAAAATTATATTCTATATTTTGTATTCAGATCATTTACTTCAGGAAAAGTATGAATGCGGATTTTTATGCTATGGAATTAGTCGTAAATGGTAGTTACTTACTTAAAGGCACAGGAATCTGTATCAAAACAAGAGTGTCAGTTGTTGTACATTACAGAGCCATTATTTGTGTCATTTGATATCACAATAAAAGATCTGAACATATGCACTGTGCATCTGAGGTCAGTTTGATGATGTGCAATCATAAGTATTTGGACAGCATTTGGAATTTTTTTTGTCATTTTGCTTTTGTACACCATCACAGTGGATTTAACATAAACAATGTACATGTGACTGAAGTGTGGACTTTTAGCTTTAATTCAAGGGGCTTAACAAGAACTTTTAGGATTTACAACCATTTTCAGAGGATCAAAAATACTTGGGCAAACTACGATAATGAGTAATATGATAATGATGATTTCAACCCTGTAACACCAAACGTATCAAATTTGATACATGAGTTTTGAAGCCCTCTATATGATCAGTGTGATATTTTTTTTCATGAAAAAACTGATGTATACAGTCCTGGAAAAAAAAGTTTAGGACACTCTTAAAATTTTACACAGTCTCAAATGTCTGCGGGAAAATATATTTTGTTTCAAAAGATGTGGGTGCATCAGACAAACAGATGCAAATGTTTTTTTGTTTTAATTTATAAGGAAAAATTTTTTTTGACAGTTTCAACATGTCATGTGCTTGATGTTTTTATGCTGAAACAACCAGTTTTGATCTCGACAGAACAGAGCATATGGGTTTGGAGAAGGAAACAAAACTTGGCAGATATCAGTGACTTAAGAAGGATTCTTAATGCAACATATCACAAATGCATGGGGAGTCCAAAAACTTTTTTCCACCACTGTACAGTTAGATACATGCAATACACAGATAATCCACCAGGGGGGAGGAATCCATCCATTCACCTGAGGCCTTTCCAGTGACACTACAAGACTATCATTACTGAGGAAGGAGGTAGAATTTTGCCAATTTTGAAAAGGAATTACCAATTTGTCAGACATGTTTGTTATATTATGTTTTTGTTTGATCAAAAATAATTAAATTTGAGCATTGAGACCCAATGGATCAAATATGATACAAATTCAAACTCATACACTACCGTTCAAAAGTTTGGACTGACCTGGTTTTTCTTTATTTTCATGACTATTTACATTGTAGATTCTCACTGAAGGCATCAGAACTATGAATGAACACATATGGAATTATGTAGTAAAAAAAAAGAAAGAAAGTGTGACATAACTCAAAGTGTGTTTTATGTTTAATATATAATGTTTTATGTATAATATATGTGTATATATGTAAAGTGTCATGAGATAACTTCTGTTATAATTTGGCACTATATAGATAAGATAATGCATGGTGTTATATGAATACATTTGACTTGATTTAAAAATTTGGATGCTTTCTATTTTAGATTCTTCAAAATAACCACATTTTGCTTTTATTCCTACTTTGCACATTCTTGGCATTCTCTCGATGAGCTTCATGAGATAGACACTTGAAATGTTTTCCAAAAGTCTTGAAGGACTTCCCGGTGGTGCCTAGCACTTGTTGGCCATCTGCAGTCCATCTCATGTCATTTAAATGAGAAGGTGAGTCCAGACCTTTGATTGGTTGTATATATGTAAATTGATATTTGAAAAAAAGTCTTTTTAGGGTGTTCGGAAGGGCGGATAAAGACTCCATTTTCAAAGAACTGGAATTTTCGGTCAATGATTTAATGGTTCAGGCATTACAGGGTTAATATTTGGATGAAAAGCCTTCAATGATTGCCTGAAGTCTGGAACCCATGGATGTCACCAAATGCTGAGTTTCCTCCCTGGAGATGCTTCACCGGGCCTTTACTACAGCCACCGCTGTGCAAAGACTGGGCCTACTTTATATTCATGTTGTGTCTTTTCACATCAAGGAAATATATAATGTAGGACTAGGTGTTTTTAGCTCCATAATGCAGATGCAACAATCCTTTGTTGATATGTCTGTGTTTGTTTCCCTTGGAGACCATAGTCAGACAATATCCTATCGGATGCACAAGGTAAGCAGGCAAACTGTCTGATCCACATATCAACTAACAGGATTTGCAAAACAGTCTTTGTATTTGTTATTGAAATGAATGGGCCAAGAAAATCAACTTTTACAAACTGTCTGAACTCCAAGACATATCTGTTTTTTAACTTAACTTGACTTTTATGTGTCTGTCTAGAAGGTGCATAGTATTCACTTTATGTTGTAATTAGATGAACTGGGAATAACCACAAGATGCTAATAAAAACAGTAGAGGACAATCTTTTTTAAACAGAGTAGAAAAATCGAATCAAAAATCCAGGATGCAGTTTCTGATCAGTGATAGGTAAATCCAGCTGTCAATCACACATTTAACCCTCCTACTTCTCTGAAAACTCCTGTAATTAGTCAAAAATCTCTAACACGAGGAGGTGTTGATGCTGAAATCTCATTTCCTCTCAAATCACTTAAATTCCAAAATATGCTGAAAGGCAATTCTGCATTTTTTTTTAATCCTAGTGATGCTAAAAACCTATCAAGCACTTCAGATATAAATTAAAGTTTAAATGTTAACAACATTTACCTAAAGTTTGACAAGTTAAAAGTTGCTACTGGTCTCTGTCAGTGTTTTATTATTTTATTAAATGTTGGATTCATTTTATGGCGGTATTCATGTGTATATTCAATTTTACTGCTGTATGTGTATCTCTAAACTTTTCACGAGCTCATAAAAACAGTCCTGTTCTGAACTTTAACAGAGCGTAACAGGAAATGTCCATTTGTAACGGTGCTTAAAAGACCAGCATGTTCTTGTGGTTGTCTGAGTAAATGCATATATGACAGACATATGAGTCCTATGACATCATCACTAGAGGACGGACACAGCAGACAAACTTTGTGGACTTAAAACAGGGTTCGTGCACATTTGAATTTGCAAAATTCCAGACTTTTTCCAGACACTAATTTCTAGATGACTTGGTAAAGAAAAATCCAACCAGTCTTCATATTTGGGATTTATGAGCCACTCGTCAGAGAGTTGTGCAAGGCATGTTGAACAGCTCACTCATAAACAGTGTGTGGACTTCACCTGTCCGTCAAAGCCGCAATGATACTTGACAACCCCTGGGTGGGCCTTAAAATGGGTTGGAGGAGGATAAGAGCAGAAGGCGGGACATTCAATCTGTCAATCTGCCCAAATGTTTTCTGGGATGTGTAGCCTACTGTACACAACCATCAATAGCTTGGACTCACCTGGTTTTACATGACTATTTACAGTGTAGATTCTCACTGAAGGCATCAAAACTATGAATGAACACAAATGGAATTATGTAGTTAAATAAAGTGGGACATAACTCAAACCATGGTTTTTATATTTTAGATTCTTTAAAATAGACACATTTTGCTTTTATTACTGCTTTGCACATTCTTGGCATTCTCTGGATGAGCTTCATGAAGTAGTCACCTGAAATGCTTTGCAACAGTCTTGAAGGAGTTCCCATTGTTGGCCAGCTGAGGTCCATCTCATGTCATTTAAATGAGAAGTGAAACTCTTGACGGGTAGCTGCAATAACAAGCACCTCAAAAACAAAACTATCCATTTCTTGTCTTTTTTTTTTCTTTTTAGATTTTCCTAATTTGTAAAATCCAATTCCATACTTTTCATACTTGTGTAGGAATCCTGTTAAAACCCCTTATCATTCTGGGGTGATTTTGCTTAAAAATGCCTGGAAAAATACCTCTCCAAATTCAAATTAGAGCTGTTCTTCAACCGTTTGGAGTATAATTAAAAGAATGGACTCTTTGTGAAAACAAGGGTGTATAAAGGTGCATTTAGTAGGTATGGACTGAAACACACCATTCACCAACAGACCAATGTCTTGGTACTTTACAGTTCAAAGTTGAGAACTTACTGGTAAAAATGGCAGTTTTAGAGATTTTTTTTTGTTTATAATTATGTTTATGCATTTTATAGAAGGGAAATGTTTGAGAATGATCAATTTTTCCAAAGTGGCTACATTTGGACATTTTTTTGGGAAAAAAATGAATTACTGTTAAATGCTTCAAATACACATAGTTTAGCAAAAAATTATGAAAATAAATATTTTCCATCCAAAATTACCATTGTCAATCGTAAAATAAAACCCAAACTAGTATTGTGGTCCAGAAATACCATGTAAATGTACACTAAACCCCGTATGTCTTAGATCTTCGTGCTCAGCAGCTCATTGGCTCTCCGCCTGTCACTCCAGATTATAAGTGCAACCTAGTTTGTTGGAACGGCATCGACGTGAGCAGGGCATGACCAATTACCTGTCTCTGACATTCGGTTGGCTATTCCCCCTATCAGTCCCCGCTGAGACGCTTTAGATTGGCCAAGTTAGGTGTCAATCAAAAGCTAACCGTTCGTCAATCCATCTATACCGGTATACCGCCCAAAAAAAAGTAAATTATGGATATTTTCTTCGTGAAAAACGGAAAAAAATCACCAAGATAGATCTCAGGTTGGACAAATATTCCTGCAGTTTCTGTGCCTTCGCGGGTTTTACGTGTGTTTTGGACCTAAATACTTTACTGAATTGTGTTCGTTGAAGTGTTATGAGGAAAACAACGCCACATTTGTCCGGATCCAAAGATGATTGATCAGATGACAGCCTTCAAAAGTAAGAGAAGACAAATTTATCGCTTATTACTTTTCTGGAAAACAACCTTTTGAGTATGTGGTGTTGCTGTTGCACTTCAGAATGGTTTATTTATATTCAGAAAGCTGAGTTTGTTAGCTTTCATGTGATGTGCCACAAGTGGAGGTTATTAAAAATAATGTTATTTAAGTATCAAGGTACATATCCCCGCTCAGAACTGTTTCCTCTGTGGAGCAAAATTCGACTTTTTAGCTGATAATTAGGGCTTTTTATCTTAGAATTACGACATTTTATCTCATAATTTCAACTCTTTAACTCATAATTTTTACTTTTTACACCATAATTATGACTCTCTATCTCATAATTATGACTTTCTATCTCATAATTATAACTTTTTGTCACATATTTGACTTTTTAACCTCATAATTACGACTTTATCTTCTAATTATGACTTTTTATCTCCAAAATTCAACTTTATCTAATTATTTTGTTTTTTTAATCTTATAATTATGACTTTTTGTCCCATAAATTCGACTTTCTCATAATTTTGACATTTTATCTCAGAGTCATGACTTTTTGTCTCAGAATTGTGACCTTTTCTCATATTCTTGATCTTTTTATCTAAGAATTCTAACATTTCATCTCAGAATTATGACTTTTTAGCTCAAATTTTGACTTTGTCTCATAATTATGACTTTTTATCTCATTATTATTACATTTTATTTCAGAATTATGATTTACCATGGGGATTTTGTTTTCTACGTGGGGATACCTACTATGGCACATCATAAGGCTGGACATAAGACTAGTAAGAAGCTAAAACCACAGTAGAACTAGTGCAGGGGTCACCGACTCTGGTCTTTGAGATCTACTATCCTGCATGTTTCAGGTCGGGGGTGTGCATTCCTGATCCTCCAGGGTCAGTATCCTGCATGTTTTAGGCATATCCCTCTTCATCTAAAACTATCATCCAGCTCTGCAGAAGCTTGATAACGACTGTCAGGTGTACTGGAAGAGGGAAACGCCTAAAACATGCAGGAGACCAGCCCTTGAAGACCAGGGTTGGACACCCCTGTTTTAGATGTTTCCTCCCTCCAGCACACCTGATGGTCGTTATCAGGCTTCTGCAGAGCTGGATGATAGGCTGATCATTTGAATCGGGTGTGTTGGAAGAGGAGAACATCTAAAACATGCAGGATAGTAGGGGTTGGTGTCCTGTTTGAAAACTAAAGGTAAATGCAGTGTATTTTTTCTTTCTTAATTTTGACTTTTCTCTAACATTTCTCCAAATCCAACCATACTGTTTTGTGCCTAAGCCTAACAATGCTATATTATGTCATAATTCTGTGCATATATGCTCTTAAGAGGAAAATGAACTTATACCACAGTGTAAAAAATAAAAAAAATCTCAATCTTACCTTGTGTATCTTTCTCATTTATAGTCAAAATATCTCATCACACTTAAAATAAGACATAATCACCTAAAGAGTAACTTTTCAGTGAGATATAAAGAACTTATTTTAAGACAATAGATCTGGAAAATCTTAATTCAAGAAATCTTGAGATAATTTTCATTTGTTCGATTGGCAGATTTGTTTTGCTTGAATTAAGCAAAAAAAAAAGTCTGCCAATGGAAGAAGTAAAAATTATCTTGGTAAGATTTCTTTAAATCTTTTATTCTCTAAAAAATTATTTATTTATATCTCACTGAAAAGTTACCCTTTAGGTGATTGTCTTTAAGTGAGATATTTTGACTAGAAATGAGAAAAACAAACTTGGTTAGGATTTATATTTTTGCAGTGCATGTTGTCCAGTCACATGGATTGTTAACTTTACTATTTTTGACATTTAAATCTGATTCTGCGGCTCGTGTTTGCAGAAGTGAATTGTTGAATTGCTGTTAATCTCCTTCCATTTGTTTTGTTTGATTCAACTGAGAAACACCTCTGTTGCGGTATTTACATGCGATGTGTGATGTACATGTGTGTAAATGTGCGGGGCTTTGAGTGTTACGATTGGTGTTTGCCCTCTTGTCTTTCCAACTCTCCTTGGTCGAGCCGCGGCAGCAGGTGTTGATGCTGCCTCTATTCAAAGTGTGGCTCACACCATTTAAAAAGTGAAGACACACTTGCCTGTTTTGCATATGTTGGGGTTTTGGGCTCTCGGTGCACCCGAGTCAGCTTGTATGGGATTTGATCATTGACACATCAAATTGACTTCCTAACAGTTTCTTTTGCTCCCCCCCATATTGTGGCATATTTTACATTTGGCTGTTGTACATTTATTTTCTGTACTTTCTTTGTACATTTCTGCATGAGTCCACCATTTTTCCAGATATGGATGAATCTGGTTTATTATCCATTGTATTTTAGTGTTGATGCGAAAAATGTAACATAGAGGAGTAAAATTAAAATGTTTAATTTCTGTTGACCCATTAATCCCATCAATGCAGGTAAATAATTCAGCTAAAATGCAGTTTCTCTGCTTCAAATCATCATCAGATATGACCCATTTGGATGTTCAGAGGCTCTGTAATGAATGTGAAACCAGTCATCTTCTACAACATTGATTCACCAGTTTGATCCATAACAGTGGATGGATGCATTTGTTTTATGTACAATTACTGATATATTTGTTGAAAAATTCTGGTTTCTCTTTCTGTTATGCTAACCATCAACTTTAATCTGAGATTTATGAACGTGTACATGATCAGTCAATTAACTATAGCAAAATATCAGATTTTCACTGAAAAAACACAAACTACAGCAGATAATGTTATAATAAATGGTGATATATCACTTAGGAAAGCTTAAATTGAGAGAGAGAGAGAAAATTATTTGGGAACTGCCACAGAAGTAGCACTAAGTCTTTATGGGTTGAGTTGCATCTACCCAAACAGTAAAAACATATGTCTAACATCCTTAGTTAGGAGTATATTTGGAAACTAAATTGCAATTAAAATGATTTCTAAATGTTTTTTTTTCTATCTCTTTTGCATTATTTCACCTCCTCTTTGTTCTTGATTATAATCATCCCTGACCTTTTAGATCTTCAACTCCTTAAATTTCAGCAGGATTATGTAAATTCTAAATATTCTGATTCTTCACTGGGGGGAAAAAAAACAAAACAAACCTGCTGTTGTCATTTTCTCAGGTTTCTCCTGTTTGAGTAGTACCAAAGCAACATCCTTTTATGGGGCTTCATTGGGTTGATTTTATTATTTCTCCCCACATGTTGCAGACCTTTTAACACTTAACCCATAAAGACCAAGTGCTACTTTTGTGGCATTTCCCAAATAAATTTTTCTCTATATTTAACATTCCTTAAGTGATTTTTCACCATTGATTGTAATATTTTTCCTCCTTAGTTTGCATTTTCTCTGTGTAAATCATGTTTTCCAATAGTTGATTTACTGATTATGTAGATGTTCATAAAAGCTCTGATTAAAGTTGAGGGTTATTCTATCAGAAACAAAGAAAATTGAAGAAAAAGTGAGCAAAGATATCAATAACTGAACCTAAAAATAAATATGTTCATCCACTGTCATTGATCTGCCAACCTGCCATTATAGCAACACTCATTGTGATAGATTAGTTGTGATGCATTTTGAGTTCCCTCACATGCAACTTGTGTATTTTACACCAATTATTCACATGGCTTGATAGATTTAGTGGATCAACAGGTATTAAACAGTTTAGATCAGTAGCTGATATTAGTTGCTGTTTGCGTCTTTATGGGTTAATATCAATTCTGAAATCCATCATGAGGTGGTGCTTGGCTTTCACTTGCGTCTCCCTGCAGCTTTTCTATAAAAAAGGAGCTAAGTGTAGATTTATAAACGGCCTCAGAAGCAGTCTTAATGTCCATTTGTATGTTGGGGAAAATGCTATTGTGCTTCTGTAGTATCTCATTGTACAGTTCGCACCTCTCTTGCATGGTAAATGTTTACTGAGACTTTGCCAGTTAATTTTATAGTTGGGGAGTAAATGGGCCCATTGGGCACTGAACCCACCTTGGAGCCTCGGGGGACCTCTAAACAAGGGCCTGTGTTTTAGTAACTTTGAAGTGAAAAGCCACTAAGAGCTAAGGATATCTGAACCATTTCTCTTTTTGCTTGTCCTGAATATGAGCCTCTTTATATTCAATATGTGCAGATACGGAGTGTAATCTGATACAGTTTATAGCTGCAGTAAACGTACCTTGAAATTACTAATTAGACATCCCAGCAGTAAAATTCTTTATTGAGAATATTTAACCTGCATCACAGCTTTTCTTTGGTTTCCATTATGAATTTGGTTAAGTACGCTATAGCATATACTGTGATATTTGTGTTTCTCTGGTTGGAGGCTTTGCAAAGTCTATTCCCCCCCCAGAGCAAACAAAGCAAAGTTAATGTGCAAAAAAAAAAAGCCAAATGATACACACAACATGGTTCTGCAAAGTGATGATAAAACAGTTTGAAAAGGTTGCAGGGAGGTGACAGTCTGGGTGTCTGGGGGAGGATTTTACAAGTGCTCACTACACCCACACGAATATTATGAAAGGTAACACTAGCCTCAGATTATAGTGACGTCTACTGGTTTTAAGAGAGACCCACATCAGCCCAAACCTGGTCTTTTAAGGCAGTTTGTTGACCCTGTATGAGCCCGTTCATGACATGAGACCTGCAGAATCCATGACTTTAGATTCACTCTTAAATCTAATTTCTTCAGAACTTCTTTTCTGTCTAAATTTTACATTTTTGCCTTATTTTTGTTTTAATGTTTATTGTTTTACCTGCTTTTCTCTGTCAAAAGGAAAGCTGTGACATCGAGAGCTAGAAAATAAAGCAAACGGGAAACAGGTGGTGTCAGGCACAACAAACCCCGCCCCTCACAGGTATTTTAGGTTATTTTGGCATCGATCCAACTGATGTCGTCATGTCTGTGTGCCGTTGTCAGCCTATCAATTGTCTCTATATATTTATTGAGTTTTAAGTAAATGGATACAAACTGATGTTTTATAGACTTTTGAAATTTTGCCCATTATAAGAAAATGCAAAAAAAAAAAGTTTTAAAATTCATAAAAAATTTGGGACTTTGACCTACTTTTTCCAAAATATAAACACATCTATTATGGCTCACTGGCAATCCATAAACTCAATTTGGTGTGAATTCAATAAATAGTTTTGCTGCTAGAGTGTTAACAACCAAAGAAACTGAACCAAAAACAATGCCCCATGCCTCCTTTTCAGGGGGTGGGGCAATACAAAACTGCAGTTCCTTAAATGACCACTTGGGGCTGACCACAAATTTTGACTTATTCCCCAAAAACACCTGCATTAAAATACCAACTTTGCAACGGAAAATGTGTTGCAGCCTGATCCAGATAAAATGGCTCAATCTGTAGAGATAATTGTCTTGTTCATGACAACTATGTGGAGTGAATTTCTATATAAATCATCTGGTTGAATTATATTAAGTGTTAAACAGCCAGTGAGGGACAGATGAGTAAGGTTAATTTCTCCTTGTCTGTCTAGTTGCTTTTTTTTCTTCAGAGAGCTCTACTTAAGTTGCTCTCAGGAAGTTGGACCAATCAACAAATGATTCTGTCATAAAGTTTACTGATACTTTAGAATAACTGTTAGCATATTGCAGCTACATTAGCTGGTGTTTGCATTAATTTATATTGTAATGTCTGGCCTGTCACTTTACCTGCTAATTGGTCCAGCTAGTGCTATAATTAGTGTGTTTTGTATAAAACATGTTGACATCAAAGTCATGAAAACAACTTTACGTGTTAATGTACATCACACATATGAGGGAGAGTCAAAAAGTTCAGCCAGCGATTCTACAAAGAAAGAATCTTCAGCTGGTGCAAAAGTCTTTAGACTCTAATGGTGCTCAGGTAGATAAATTATGTAGTGATTTTGATAAATACACTTTTTATTTTGTTTGAGAAGTTTTTGACTCTCCCTCGTACATACATGTCAGTATTTATTTTATTTTTTTTAAATGTGTTTTTATTTATTTTTTAAAATCTTGAGCTTTTTCTTGTGCTATAACTAACTTAACATGACATATGTCTTTATAAATACTGGCCACATTTGTACACCTGCAGGTTTGCTTTACATGTGAGAAACAATTCAAAAGTAAAAGAAAAAGTTATTATGGTTGTAGTTAATACTGCTGCTGCTGATGTAGTAGTAGTTGTTGTTGTTGTTGTTGTTGGCGCCCTCTTTACACGTGCATAATTGATTACAACTACTCCAAAACTACTGGGCCATACTCTATCATAAATGCAAAAGAACCTGTTCCTTCATCACTTTTTTTTTTCTTCCAGTGATTTCCAAAGTCATTCTCTCCTGAATCATAGACAGAAATTTGGTTTAGATCCATGATTTATTTGTTTATTTTTTGGCGTGATGATGGACTAATACGAGTTATTGTTTGTGTTCCTTCTGTTCTCCCAGAGGTCGAATCCATTCATACCTGACGCCCGGTTCTTCCTCCCTCTTTAGAAAAAAAAAAAGCTAAGATGCACTGAGCCTCTCCCCTCATTCTACTTTTCCCCAAACTCATATGGGACCCCCCCCCCCCTCATTATCCAGTCTTTCCACGCCTCTTTTTTTTTCTTTCTTTTTTGTTTCTCTTTGCCTCATCTTCCTTCCTTCCCTCCCTCCGTTCGTCTGTCGGTCTGTCTGGCACCTCGAGCGCCGCTAAGCCCTCAACCAGTGTCGAGGCGTACGGAGCTGGAACAGTGGCTCCGCTGTGTTTAGATGGCGGCATTTGCACTCGAACACACACACACACACACACAAAGTAACTCACATGCACATACATTTATGCAGAAGCAAAGTTGCACAAATTCAGCCACTGTGAATACACACTTGTTTATACACACTCGTAGATGAATACACACAGGTTCGGTCTTGTGTGTATGAGCTCGATCTGTCACACACAAACATACAAATACGCGAGCTGTATGTGGATACATGTGGAACATCAGTCACATGTTCTTGCATTATGGCATGCAGACAGATATGACACAAACCAAACCCTCACCAACAACACACACGCTGATACTGTGAGTTATTGAGTCAGACAAGTCAAAGCCTCCTAAAGTTGATGTGTGTGAGTGTGTGTGTGTGTAATAATCCATTGGTTCTGTTCTGTGCTGATTCCGGGCGCTAAGCCCTGCCACAATTATTCAAATCCAGGCTTTTAGTTGCAGCACACCTCTCTCCACGGGCCTATGAGCCGGTAATCTTGCCTTTGGCCCTGCATTTCAAATGGCCTTAACTCCCATAAGGAATGCATATGAAGAGGAGCCACTAGTGGCTTAATCCGCCCTGTTTAAGTTGCTGAAACGTACACCTGTCACGCCGTCTCGCACTGGAGCTTGTGGCTACTGATAGCCAGGCTGTAAATCCAAAGGCATGTAGCTTTTTAGCCCCTTTTAAAAAAATATATTATCATGCTCCTTTGAGAGGTGGTGGGGGGTGTAGAGGTAGAGAAGTCCCCCCCCCTCTCTCCTGTCCTTACTTTTTTTTTCCTCCAGTATTTCTTGGATCTCTCTTTTTTTTATTTCCAACACTAAGTCTTACTCAGTGTCTTTTTTTTATATCAGTCTTTTGTTCATCTGTCTGTACAGTCTTTATTACTGCTGCTGTGATTCTTTTTCTCTGAACAAACAGCTGTTAAAGCAAGGAGAATCCATGCTGCACCTTCTTCCAGCACCTAGACTTCCACCCACCAGCACAAACCAAGAGATTCACACACAACTTTATACTAGGAGCCATTTCACTGCTGAATAAATAAGACCAATATCCGCTTGACTGTCCATCCAATGAAAATTCTGGAGATGGCTTGGATAAAAATTCCCAGGGGCCCCCTCCAACCCATGTCCATAATAGTAATGTTCTGATATTAATCAATAAACAAACATGAATAAGTAGCTAAATAAGAGTGATAGTTTGCATTAGTACAGTGCGCTAAGTTTAGTTTAATCCTGTCACTGGCCACTTTATTAGGTATACCTGTTAAACTACATATTTACCCATATCTGTTGGCCAATCATAAGGCAGAAAGGGCTGGGGGGGGGGGGCAATCAGGCACAAATGGAGTGCGTTAGTCACTGTAATTCATCCCAATGTAGAAGTAATTATAACTGAACAAACTTTGTTCATTTGAATATAAAATAAAGGTATAGATTTTGGGTGTGATTAGAAATACCAGTGCTGCTTGTGCTCTCAATGGCTTAATCTGTCAACCACCTCCCGCCCCCACAAAAGGAGGTTCATGATGACGTTACTTGGCGTTGAGAAAAAGTTGATAACCACTGGTGTAGAGGATCTGCTGAAGTCCAAACTGAGCATCAGAATGGAGAAAAAAAAAGTGATTTAAGCATCTTTGAATGTGGGATGGTTGCTGGTGTCTAACTAGTTGGACTGACTGTCAGAAACTGATGATTTACTGGGATTTTCAGGTACAACCATCTCTAAGGTTTAAAGAGATGTTCCAAAAAAGAGATGACATTCAGTGAGTGGCAGGTCTTTGGGTGGAAAAAGCCTTTTTGAGGGAAAATGTCCAGACTGGTTGAAGTTGATAGAAAGGCAGCAGTCACTCAGATAACCACTGGTTACAACTGAGGTATGCAGAAGAGCATCTCTGAATGCACAACATGTCAAACCTTGAAGCAGATCAGCTACAACAGTAGTCTATACGCTCACTGGCCACTTTATTAGGTATACCTGATACTTGCTGGATTGAAGGATGGATAGATTTAGATTATGGGGCGGTGCACCTCTGTATCGCTTCCCTTTTAATCCTTTAAATGTTAATCATTTAATAATTTAATCTTAAATTTGCAGCACTTTAACCAATCTTTTTTGAAATTTAACTTACTTATACTTATTTAATGTATATTACTTGCAATGTTGTTTTATTGCTGCTACTGCTTTGGGACAAGGTCTAATTACTTAAGCTCTAATGACATGACTACCTATTAAGTATAAGGAAATACAAAATTAAAGGGAAAAACAACATATGTTAGTGAGGTTTTTTTGGACATTTGCCTCCACAGATTGATGATGCTGTGATGACTGACAGTGATGTCTACACTCAGACACATCCATGGTAACTGGGTAAAGGTGAGTCACCATATCTGTACGTAAAATTATGAATTGTATTGTGGTTGATGGGTTTGGATTTTTCATGCTCTAGAACTGCTTCGAGTGTGTGAAAATGTTGATGAGCTGAAAAATAATATGAAGGGTTTGTACTGTATATGTATAAGTATGTAACTTCTTTTAATACTGAAGTAGTTACTGGAAAAAAAAAAAGTAGGGTGTAGGAAATAACACTGAAGCCAAAGAATCAGTAATGATACTGAATAATACTTAAGGAAAGGAGCGTTTCTATCATAATGGTTGGAAATGATGATGATATAATGGAGGAAACAACTGTAAAACTCAGAGCCAAGTTCGATAGAATAAAAGACTTTTGATTTTCAGGGAAAAAAACTAGGAAAAAAAAGAATGTCTTGAGGAAGTGAAATGCATCATCTCCACAACAGGGCACCAGCTACCTATTACAGCTGAGAGGGAGCAGAAAACTCACTACACACACAGAAACACACACTCCCAGTGTCTGTGGTAGGGACAGCGATCAGCTCAGGACAGCTGCACAGCAGCCCCAGGTAAGACAGAAACTCCCAGATTCTTACACAAGGGACCAGCATGTACTCGACATCTGTTGACGAAAATACACACACACAGATGGACACACACACACACACACACACAGTCTTTGAACTTTTTTTTTTTTTTTTTTCTTGGCTAACAACAAGCTTTTGTTCGAGCCGGCCGCAATATGCTTCAAGTAGACAACTTTGCAACTTGGTACAAATCTCCCAAACTCTCACAAGTGCTGATCAGAGCATGTGGTGCCCAGAGGAAGGGGAGATCTCACACGAGCTGAGGGCACACACACACACACACACACACACACACACACACACGCACAGACGCACACACACACACACACACACACACACACAAGCACACACACTCAGCCTCCCAGTGCTTTTCAGCTGGCATGCATGAGGCCCAGTGGCTGCTCGCTGCCAGGCTGCCTGGGCCTGGACTTTCACCCAGAGGAGGGGCACTGCCAGCGGGCTTCTGCTCTACCAGTGGCCCAGGCCCGAAATACGGCCTACGGAGGATTTGTCCCGCTGCTTCTGCGTGTGTGTTGGCAGTAATGTTTTGACCATCTGGTTATGTGGCTCCTCTAGGACCACACATAGCATTACAGTAGCATTACAGCTGCCACAGCTATTTACAGGCCCACACACCCACAGGGACACACGGGGCCGCACATACAGTACAGCCACAGCAGCCACCCATATAGGTGTAGACAAACAGAAACCAGGGGCCACACCCTTACACTGACATCACTATATGGAAACAGACACATGTTGTATGAGAGGTGGTATAGTTTGAACATAATTAACAACCTTATTATAGTCTTACGACCTTGTAAAATTATTGATGGTGTTTTTTTTATGTATGTTCTTAGTTTAGTGATTCGTGTATGGTTTTAGAATTGACTTTTATTGTGTTTTATGTATATTTTCAGTTTGGATGTATGATTTAATGTATGGCTGTGATTGCTATTTTGTGTAACTTCTGCTGCTGCTGTCTTGGACATCTTTTAAAAGAGGTTTTTAATATCACTGAGCTTTTTCCTGGTTAAATAATGGTTGAAAAATAACATTTTAATACTTTAACTCCAATTTTTAGCTTAAACATTATTGACTAACATGAGTGCTATGAGCTTCCACTGCTATAAATGAAAAAAAAAAGAAAAAAAACCAAACAAAATCATTCAGAAGCAGATGGAGAGGCATTTTACTTTTCTATGACAGTACATTTTCTACATCCATGAGACCTATTAAAGTACGTAATTTTTTTCAATTAGTTTGTATTTCATCATCCCCTTTTGCTGTTGCTTGCCGTTTCCATTTTGGTCATTTTACAAGTGCAGAAGTTAGTTTGTTTTGCAAATTTTTCAGAAATTATACGGAAAACCTTGAAGCTGCATAAAAGTAAAATGAAAGAATGCAGTACATTATACATGATTTAGGCTATAAAACCACTCTTTATTAAAGGTCGAGAAGGATTCAGTTCCAGAAATGCAATATAATACTCGTGATTTGCCTGTTTCCATGTGTATGATCATAATAATATAAAGTATGTTTTATCTACATTAGAACACAGTTATTATGCTCTATACAGGTCGTCTCTGGAGAGTCCATCATGTTTCCACAGGAGATCAGGATGGACTTCCTCTTCATCATTTTCTCTCATTTCAGAGTATCCTGTGTTAAGTTGTATTTATGTAGCAGCAAATCAAGCCAAAATTAACCCAAAGTATATAAGACCTTACAATGTTTTGCAAAGAAAAATACACAACAAATCCTGGAGCAACAGAAAGAAGGAAAAATCTTTTTAACAGATGAAACTGATGACAGAACCAGGCTCAGGGTCGCAGCCTTTAGTCCAAACAAGTTAAAGTGAATGAAAAGAGGAGAGAGAAAGCAGAAAAGTACAGAGATACAACACCAAACACTATTGGCGATGTTAACCACAGCTGACATCCCTTCAACCAAAAAGAACAAACTGGAAAAACTTTGCAGCTAATGACAGAATTTCACATTATTTCCAGTCTCCACTAGTCATTGAATAATAAGTTGGATGTCATTTGAAACTTCACCACTAGATGTCACTTTGGGAGGAATTAAAAAGTGGTTCCAGGCACAATAAACCCCACCCCTTGCAGGTATTGTAGCTTCTTTTGGCATCGATCCAGCTGATGTCATCATGTCTATGCATGTGGTGATCTCAGCTTGTCTCTGTATATGTGCCAAGTTTGAAGTAAATTGAAACAAAATTACTGTTTTCATAGACATTTGAAATTTTGGCCATTTTAAGTAAATGAAAAAAATAAAAATGTTAAAAAAAAAAATCATAAATTGGAACGTTGACCTACTTTTCCCAAAATATTAACACATCTATTCTGGGTCACTGGTAATCTATAAAGTCAATTTGGTATGAATTCAATTAATAGTTTTGCTGCTAGAGTGTTGACAACCAAAGAAACTGAACCAAAAATGAAAACCTCACCTTAAGGGACAGGGTAATAAATACAAACAAAAAAACCTGCAGTTCCTTGAATGACCACTTGGGGCTGACCACAAATTTTAACTTTTTCCCCACAGACCCTTGCATTAAAATACCAACTTCAGTACTTTACAAATAAAGTTTGATTTGATAAATGGAAATAAAATCAATGTTTTTGAAGACATTTGAAATTTCTCCCTTTATCAGTCAATAGGAGAATTTTATTTTTTTATTTTTTTAATAACAAAATTTTACTTTCACCTACTTTTCCCAAAATGTAACCACATGTATTCTGGGTCACTAGCAATCTATAAACCAGATTTGGTACGAATTCAACAAATAGTTTTGCTGTTCGTGTTAACAAACAGATCAGTTTGGTTTCCCCACCCCCTGAAGGGGAAACGAGGGGTATTGTTTTTGGTTCGGTTTGTTCATTTCCCTGAGGTTACAGTAAATATTAAAAAAATTATACCTTGGTCAAAAGTAAAACATCTAATAGTGTAAAACAATAATAAAGTGGACTTAACTTTCATTCCAGTTAACAAAATAATTATTTCGCTACTATAGTTGCCTGATGGTAAATAGTCCGATGGGGGACGTACCTAGCTGTACATGCTGATGAAACACACCCAGGTTGAGGTAAAATGTGTAAAAACATCACATGGACACATACACAACTGACACATAGACAAGCAGACTCGCCTCTGCCCTACATTCTGTTCACTTCATTGTCCATATTCTTATGTAATTTATGAAAATGCGATGTGCTGTTTGCGCTGCTATGTGATCCACGGCCACCTAATGTTCTTCGCCACCTGCTCAGTGTTTGGAGTCGGGGTCTTAATGCGACGGCGTGGGCGACACTGGACAGACCAAATGCAGAACAGCCAGTGACTCATCGGGCTTCAAAAAAAAAAAAAAAAATTAAATCCAGGGAAATAATTGAGAATAAGAGGCCTTTATGTAAGGTGAATATGGCTAATGAGCAGCCAGCATGTGTGATTCCTTTACTTCTTCAAGCCATCTTTGTTCCACTTCATGGCTTTCTGCTACTGTGTTTTTCTGCCTCTTTGTTACTTAAAAGTAATGCTTTGGAGTTTGTTTTTGGGGGGTTGGCAGCCAATGCAGCGTTTTGTGTACTGTAAGAGTCGGTTTGGCACTAGACAACAGGGTGGAAGGTTGTATAACTATTGCGACTTTTGGCTGACTCCTTTACTTTCGAGTTCTTAGCGCTGTACTGTTTTCCCATGCTGCGCTTGTTCTTAACCAGGCTATTCGTACTCCTGGATACTCACAGATGGTTACTTGTGATCTTGTAGCCTTTAAAAAATGTGTGTTTTTCTGGATGGAGGGCATCTAATCCAAAAGGGGAATACCATTCGATAAGAATTCCTGTTCTATTTCTGTAGCCTTGGACTTCCGCTCAGTATTTTTTAACTTAAACTCCATAACGAAATCACAGAGTCAGGATGAGAAAGAATAAATTGCCATGTCACTGAGGTTGCACTGTTCAACTGCAATTGGTTAAAAGCAGCTTAATGGATGGATGGAAATTTGGTTCTATTGTAGTTGAACTTTCAGGGTGTTTTGTTTGAGGACAAGGCAGCAGCAACGAACTGACTGACTTTGTCCACCAGTTGGCAAAAGGCTACACATGGATCATGTACAGAAACACAACCTTAGACATGTGAGCCCACTAATGGAAAAACAACTCATAGAAGCTGTTTCCACATGGTTCGAAAGTACATTTTGAGTAAGACTGTGAGTGTAGAGCCCAATATGTAAGTATAAAGTGCCACTAGTTGCTTTTCCATTGGATATATCTGCAAAGCTTTACCGATTTTTACTAAATGTTGAAAAAAAAAACCCAGAAGTGAGTAATGTCCGTTTTTCCATTAAATCACAAATGCGATTTGTTTAGCGCGAGATGACACGAGAAGTCATTCCAGAAACATGGCGATGGACGTAAATATCATGTTTTACAGATATATTCATTATTATTATATCTTACCCCTCTACCCCATACTAAATTTAAAAATGATTGGGTTTCCTGGTGTGTCCACACGTACAGCGCCATGTTTCTTTTAAAACTCTTCTTCTTCGCTTGTTGTAACGTCCGTCAACATCCAGTTTTTTTAATTCACCTGACTGTAGTTGCGAAAAAAACGTCTTTCCATTGCAGTTTCGCGTAATGTACCATTTTCACTATGCCTGAAAAGCCACCTCTTGCCAGCACAAAAACTTTAAATTTAAACATGAGAGTTTTTCCATTAGGCAAATTTTTATGCGCAAGTTATATTTGTGCAATTTGAGGGGCAATGGAAAAGCGACTACTGATGCAGTGACGTAGGGCTGCTGTGGCTCACTTGGTAGGGCGGGTTCTCCAATGACTGAAGGGTCAGTGGTTCGATTGTCCACTGTCCTGCATCCGACTGTCCACTTGTGGAAGCGTCCTGAACCCCAAAATTGCGCCCAGTTGCATTGCATGTATGAGTGGGAAGTGGAGCACCGTGCAGCCGCATTATGGCAGCGGCAACAAACACGAAACAGCTACTGCAGCTGCATGGAGCTCCACTTCCCACAATGCATGTCGCGACAAATCTCTGAAAGTACCCGTGAGACCTACCAGCTCTGTTTGCAAATAAATGGATTGTTTAAACTCTATCCATGTCATGACAGTATTATATGTCAAAAATAAGCCACATGCAGATGATTTTATCAGTACTGGTGACCAGGAAGTGAATATCATGCATAATTTAACTAAATACAGTTAAAAATAACTTCAATAAGTGTTGACCTGAACCAAAGGAAAGTAGATGAGTTCAAATAGTAAAAGTAAAATGGATGGACTCATTGATTTTTTGACATATTTTATCCTTATTATATCTGATCACTGGTATTGATAAGCATGTGTAATGAGGTTGGTTGTTCTTTTTTTCTTTTATCTTCAAGGGATGGGACTCAGAATTACTAAACATAGCACATTTATTAAACATTATCTTTTACATACAGTGGAGTTACAGATGCGGCTGAGAATGACTTTGGATCCTCTGCAGCACCTTACAACCTTGAATTTTCTTTTCTTTTCTTTTCTTTTCTTTTCTTTTCTTTTCTTTTCTTTTCTTTTCTTTTCTTTTCTTTTCTTTTCTTTTCCTGATATCTTTTCATTCCATGGCTGCTCGGCAGAAATCAGAATGAGACTTCACAGAATTGGCATTGAGGACAGAGGTTTTCCTTTCACATTTTTCATTTCTTCGATCACGGTGCATTGTGCAAATCCACATATGTGTCTTATTACAAATATTCAGTGTATTGTCCTCATGCAATTTCACACAGAGGGAAAATTCCGGTTTACTATAATGTGACTGTGCGATAGTTATTAACAACTTGTTCGACTGGAGCTTGTTTTTCTAGTCCAGTGTTCGGTTACTGTCATCTGCTGGTCCAATAATACCCTTTTAAAATTAACATTATGATTGAGCTATCACATAATGACTGAGCAGCTATAAGACTGGATATTCTCTCTTCCCAGGGATGAATGTCCATTTGATTAGAGGAGGAATGTGGACTGATCGGGGGGATAATAGCCCAACCAAAGGAATCAGCACAGAAAATGAAACGTCTCATGCTACTCTACCGCACACTGAAAGTAAATGGTGTAAAGCCAAGGGCATATCGATTTTCAGCTATATCATAGCCCTATTTCTCTGTATTTTCCCTGTTCCGTAGCTGTGAAATGTCTTCCAGTTCCATATACACTGGAAACTTGCCAGATAAGGAAGTGTGCAGATAGTGGGAGCAGAAACACAAGTGGCCTTGTCAGAATGCATGAGTGTCAAATGCAGCCATGTGGCCTTTTGGTGTGAGACCTTGTTCAAAGACTGCAAAGGCCCGAATTAGTTAAAGAGTTTAAGTTAAACATTGAAGTCAGATGTCCAACCAGACGGACTGATCTCATGAAATTACTTCGTCAGTTCTTAGGGCATTTGGCATGCTATATGTATGTATTTTTTATCCTTTTGCGTGTTATTCAACGGCATTTGATCGTGTGTGTTTGCCAGGGTCTCTGGTTTACGTATTGGTAAACGCTAACCCTTAGTCAGGGGTCTCCAAACCTGATCCTCAGGGGCTATCTTGCATGTTGTAGATCTTTTCCTGTTCCAGCACACCTGGTTCAATTAATGATCAGCTCATCATCAAGCTCTGCACAAGCGAAGTAATGGCTTCCAGGTGGGCAGTTTGTCTTCAGACTTTTCTTGCAGAGTTCGTGATAGGACGGAGCTGAGCAGTCAAGTGATGGTGTATCTCAAAATACATGTCAATCAAAATGGGATTCAGCCTTTCGACTGATTCTCCAATCATCATGCGGAAGTTCAGCATCCAGGCCAGCCCACAGCTCCATTCACCCCCAGAGATGCTGAGTGTCCAGGGGCGGGACCAAATTTTGGCCTTTATCCAATGACCATCAAGTTTCCAGGCAATGACAAAACCTGTTTCATCCAGTTCCATTGAAGTGCATGGTGCTCAGCTTCTACGGGCAAATGCATTGACCATAGACTGTAGAAAAAAACACTATGGGAATGTATGAGGAGTTAACATCCATGCAGTCGATTTGTGATCAGTAGCTGATTCTGAACAAACTCGTCATTGAGATGAACGTGTTCTAACGCATTTGTAGTCAGTGAAACATTAACATAACCATACATATTTGACCATTTAATTTATGACATTTTAGGGGAAGCTGAGCTTCCCTTGCAGTTGTAAATAAACCGCCTCTGATGTATTCCTGTAGATATGTATTTTACCCCAGTGATAAAGTGAAAGTGACCCTTAAAAGTGCTTGAATTTGACCATAAAAAATGTGTACAAACCCTGTCATGTACCTGTGTTTTAACTGAAATCAGTCTGTCTTTACCTGTCAGATTAGATCAGTTAGATCTTAGATCAATAAGAACTTCATTTTCCAACCTCAGACGTTTATATATAGATATGCATTATTTAGGGTTGTATTTTTCATTAGTTGACATTTGCATTCCATGTTTCTGTTTTCCATGAAGGTGTAAATATGTGATGTTTTGACAAGTCATGAGAGAACAAGAACAAAGTTGTTACATTAATATATATCTGTTTATTTATGATGTTCCCCCCAAAAGTCACTATTCTGAGAATAAATGCATTATTGGAATAGAGATGTTACCTTTTGATCAAAAAGTCAGAATCTTACACAAATAGTCACAATTTGATTAATTTCCCCTCTGCAAATTAAGAAATTAACTGTATTTATCAGAAAAATTTAATTTTTTCTTTTCCCCTCATAATCACAACTTTATTGTTGAAATATTATTCTAGGAATACTGTTATTAGCAGTTTTTTTGTCCTCCTATTGCTTAATTGTGATTTAAACTGTTGTAGTGTTAGTTTTTTTGGTAATATTGGGTCTTTTACAAATGACCAATGTTGTGACCTTCCATTCAGTTAATGTACTTTGCAGACTACATTCTGTAACTTTATTAAAACATTTTTTTTTAAAAAGGAAAAATAAAAAATTCAACTGTTCTCATTTCATTTATTAGATTTTGTTAGTCTTACAGTATCATTTATATACATGTATTTTTCCCCCACAGTCTTACTAACTTCAGTATTTATTGCCCCCATATTCCATTGAAATGAACAAAATAAGTTCAGGTAGTTGTTTATAGTAGTAGTTGTAAAAATAGGAAGACTCTAGTGTCATGTTTTTCTTTTCATGAGATTACAACCTCCTCCTGCTTTTTTACAAGTGGCGAGCCAGTAGGATTTGTGCATTTTACTCCTCCCCCATGGCCATCACTACACACACACTGAATCCCACACTTCTATGTCCATACTATTATCCATTTTTCACGTCCAATTGCTCTGTTATGGTAATCGTCGAAAGCTCGCCATGGGCTGATTACTCACAGCTGACTTCAGAAGCTTCTCCCTCCTCTCTCCCGCCGTTCTCCTGCTGGCTCTTAATGCACTATTAACCCATTCCTGCTTATTAATTCCTTCCCAGTCATTGCGAGGTGTCCACTCCATGATATCTGTCATCATTCCATGCCTATTAGCTCCTTGGCCAACAGTTATTCCTAGAGCGCTGCAGCACTTCCTCGTACTCCCTCCCTCTCTGAACAGTCTGTTTAAGGAAGTGTAATTGCTGCTGGGGGGGGGAGCTTCAGTAAGTAGGAATTTAGATACTGTCACTGTGAGGCTGAGCTGCAATTGTATTGCCGTTGCTCTTGTGTGATTATGGTGTGCATGATCCTTCATGGTACTTGAGCCTTCTGTATGGCGGTCGCTAACAATTATGCTAGTTACAATTAGGTCACAGCTGCGACGATTTCTGCATGCTTCTCGTCTTTGCTAAGTTCTTTTCTGGACAGTGATTCGTGGTGTTTTTTATCTGATGACCATGTGATTCCTGCCCCTGGACCAAGGCTGTTCTTTTAAAATCAAAACTAAAACCAAAGGTGGATGAACAGTTCAGACCTTTTGCCCAATGAAAAGTATAAAACATAAGGTCATAATGCAGTGGTTCCCATTCAAAAAGGAGACTTTTTTTTTTTGATCATGTAATAGTTCGCTATCCTATGTTGCAAATAAATGTTAATTTTAGATGACATTTAGTCTATATAATGTATATTATTATGGTTGGAGGCAGAAAAGCCAGGTGTAGATTACTGCACAAAGTGAGAATTATATTTTCCTTGGTCAGGATATGTACAGTCAGTCCAGCTTGTAGTGAAATTGCTGCAGCATCTGAAACCGACGGTATGAACATTTGACAGATAAATAGTACCACAGTGCTTCAGTTTAAGACTCGGACTCACACACTGCAAAAATCTAAATATTACCAAGTGTATTTTTCTAATTTCTAATCAAAATATCTCATCACACTTAGAATAAGACATAATCACCTAAAGAGTAACTTCTAAATGAGATATAAGAACTTATTTTTAGACGATAGATCTTGAAACTCTGTCAAGAAATCTTACCAAGATAATTTTCACTTGCTCCCTTGGCAGATTTGTATTTTTTTTGCTTAATTCAGATTTCTTGAAATTAGATTTTAAGGATCTATCGTCTAAAAATAGTTCTTATATCTCACAAGTTACTCTTTAGGTGATTATGTCCTATTTTAAGTGTGATGAGATATTTGGACGACAAATGAGAAAAATATACTTGGTAACATTTGGATTTTTGCAGTGCAGTTTGTCGTTTGTTTTATGTATCGGGGTTGTCTCTCCAATCACCATATGTTTTTTTATTACGTTTTATTTTTATCAATTACTAGAATTTTCAGGTGACCCCATTTGAATTCCAGGCGACTCCAAGATTGAAAAACACATGTCCTAATGCATCAACACGGCCCCATGAATGTGTTATTATTTACTGTAATACAGCTGGATTTATGTGAATGTTGATGTTTTAACCCTGAGAAACCTACAACTACCTTTTTTGCACTTTCCCAATTACTTTTTCTCTACACATAACCTTTCCTCAATGATTTATGTTATCCTCTGCATTTCACGTTTTTCATTGGAAATCTGTTATGCTCCTACTGCATTTGTACATGTTCATGACAGCTTTGAGTTAATTAAAAGGTTATGATATCAAAACAGAAAACTAAAGGAAAAGTTACATTTATAGGAAAATATAGCATAAAAAGAAGTGTCCACAATCATTGTCATTTGTCAAATTACATGGGTTTTATTGGTGCATTAGTCTTGCAGAATGACAGTGTTTTCACATTCAGTACGGACTATTCACTATTTTATTGAGTCATATCTTAGTAAAAATTCAATCACAGTGTTGTGAGATTTGTAACTCCTCTACAATGTGTTGCAATTCATATCTTTTATAGAGAAGCCAAAGGGCAAAAAAAGTACTTGATTAACCCATAAAATTCCAAACATCCATCATTGACCAAAACCACCCACTGATCTAAACTATTTAATACCTGTTGATCCATTAATCCTATCAATACATGTAAATAATTGATATAAAATACAGTTTTTCATCTTTTCATGGTCATCAGATATGACCAATTTGGATGTTCAGAGGCAGTGAACGCGAAAACATCTTCTTCAACACTGATTCACCAGTAAAACCCATAGACTTGGATCAATGACAGTGGATCGAGACACTTGTTTTATGTTCAGTTAATAATTATATTTTGCTGAAAAAGTAACTTTTTCTTCAATTTTCTCTGTTTCTGGTGTGATAGCCTTTGAATTTACTCTGAGCTTTAATGAACACCTGCATGATCAGTGAATTAAATATGGTAAAATACCAGATTTTTACTGAAGAAAGCAGATGATCATAGTACAACAAATGGTGATAAATCACTTAAGAAATGGTAAGTATAGAAGAAAAATTCATTTGCAAACTGCCACAAAAGTAGCACTGGGTCTTTATGGGTTAAAAGGACATTAATTCCACCACTGAGGTGAACTTTGAGATTCTTTCTGGTGTAGTTTTCAGTCTGACATGTTCAATGCTTTCATAACTTGGGTTTTTGGTCTACCTGTTTGGATAAACACACCATCAGAAACCAACTGTTCTGAAAGTTTTCGGTCAAAAGAGTTTCACTTTGTGGACCACTGCTGTTTGGGCCTTTCCTGGACAGGGATTCTCTTGGAGTACTTTATGTTCCCCTGCTATAAATCCTAATGGAGCGCTCTTGGATAAAGAACAGGAATATTCCTCACAGTGGATCTTGGCAGCCAGCTCTGGAACCGCCGCTTGTGTCAGGGCCTGTGGTTTTGGACCGTCCCGAGACATATGGAGGAATGCTGGAATCACACAAAGCCCTTTAGCTCGCCGGGCTCAACCGCACATCGTCTCGGGTTTCCTTGAGACCACATAAAAGTGGAGCGGTAGCGCTAAGTGTGGTCTTTTTGATGGAACTTTTACTGATTTTATACACAGGCTGGTTGCACATGGCTCTGAAGCCGTCAATCAATCAAAAGCGGTGTTTGTTCTGCATTTTTTCACACCAACGTTGCTCCCAAAGCAAACTTGACCACGAGTGGCCAAAAAGTGCCAAAGCAATGAAAAACTAAATTATAAAGACAGCTGTTACTGCAAATGATCTAAGACAAAAACTACAGACTGGGTAGCAACCAAGACCTAATGTTTGTGTTGATATTATAGGATCGTGCAGTCTACACAATCCAATTGTGGCTAAAACCATGAAAACACTTTAAGACTGAGATATATCTCAGATAACTCCAATGAAGCCTTCATGGGGGAATGCTTAAGAGCTGGTGAAACATAAAGCAAACATGAAGCTATACACAGTGAAACCATGTGATGTAAATCTTTAGTGTGGTGAATACTACTGTGTCTGAAAGACTCCAAAAAATACTGGTGAAAGTTTAGGTGAAGGTGCTAAAATAACTAGATTGGTAGCTGCGTAACAACCTTGATATATTGTAGGCTTTTTAAGTTACATTCCTCACTGTAGACATTCTGAACTCAGAGAAATGGGCAATATTACATCAATTCATTCTACTATTGCATTAGAACGGTCTCAAGATCACTGTTAAGACCTTACCCCCCAATCAGGCATGTTTTTGTCTTGTTTCATACTTGATCCTAACAAATACTTTCCCCGTCTGTTTGAAGAGAAAAAAAATCCTCATAACCTTTGACAAAATATCTTTTTCCACATTACAGTGCAAAAAGCTGATTAAACCTTTGCTTCTGGGGGACATTACACTTTGGACGTAAGAAATGATGGAAGTAGCAGAAGTAGAGTCTTTGTTTGATTAATGTTAGCAGGATTAAAGGACTGTATATTTTGCTTTTTAAATGGAATTATGCATTTTAAATCATTTCCCTGTGGTCTACATAAACTGTAAATTCTCTGCTTGGGTCTGAATTCTTCATTAATTCAACTCCACAGGTCCATCTTCAACCCTATTTCTGAGTAATGACAACCGAAAGGTGGTTTTGAGCGCTGGCTCTTTAAATGCAAATGAGCCACTTCATGTTTTCTGTCCTATTCAGCCACTTGTGTTCGTTAATACAACCAACAACTGCACATTTTAGGTAATCGGCTAGAAGTTTAGACATATTCAAAGTCAACATACTCATTGGCATTTAAAGGGTCAGCGCTCAAATCCACCTTTCCAGTGTCATTACTTAGAAATAGGGTTGAAGATGGACCTGTTGAGTTCAATTAATGAAGAGTTCAGACCCAAGCAGAGCAGTTACAGTTTATGTAGACCACAGGGAAATGTTTTAAAATGCATAATTACATTTAGAAAAGCAAAATATCACTCCTTTAAAGACGAGTTTTGCATCAGTGTTATGGTAAGAAAATTAACATAGTAAACTCCTCTGTAACCTTTTGAGAGGGAAAAAAAATGCAGCAGCCTTCATGTATGTGTGGTCTGGTTTGTTTCAACTCCACAAAGTCTTATTCCATTCTTCTTGATACACTCTGTTCCCCGTAATGACCTGGTTTCCGTTTTGATGGTCTTGACTACATCACTACATCATTAGACTCTGTGTGACTCTGTACTCTACGATAGAGATGAACACAACTGTTCCAAATGATATTCCCACATTTGGTGTTCTGATGACAGATGTGGAAAACACGGTCTAATACATCTGTGCAATGTCTTTCCATCTTAGCTTAAAAGTACATATTTAAATTTCCAACAGGTACATAATACCTACAGTAGTAACTTCTGATAAAACTGTCAGAACACAAACAAATTCCAGTAGTGAGCGGATACGACTGTCTGACATAAAAGCCAATTAAAGAACAAAGTAGCTTTTCATAATGCATTGCTTTGTCAGAATATATCTAAAAGTGACTCGGTGCAGAAACTGTGTTTTGCAATTTAGCATCTCTGAATGGTTTATTGGAGAGAAAAAAAAAAGTCACATTTCACACAGTATGTTACACTCAGAAAACGAGTGAAATGGAATGAGACACCAGCGACACAGACTCCCACTATAGACACAGCGTTTAACATCTTCACCCATGGCAGCTCAATTACCTGAGTGTAATTGCAATAACTCCAATACCTCTGCAGTCATGCTTGACAGTTTCCAGACCAGGTCCTGTAATTGCAGGTTGATATATGCAACTGGAAATCAAAGGAGGCTAGTGCGTTAGAACAGCTAGGCTATGACTTCCAGAGCTGAGTGGTGAATTGCTAATGCAATAAAAGGCCGGAGTTATTAGCAAAGTTGTGAATGGCAAATTGGTGTGAATGCCAAATCGTTAGGGTTAGTATTGAATAAGATGGAAAGTTAAAAAGGTGGGAGGGATGAGACAATGCGTGATGTTCAGCTGTGTCAGAGCGTGCCAGCTCCCATTATGAAATGGGTCTAAATAGTCTCAGCAATTACAGTGCACATTGGGTTTATTCTTAAAATGTTTCTGCTTAGTGTAACCATGGCAGTCATTTATAAAGAACACATGAAAATGCTCATATCACCAAGTTTCTGAATAGTTCAACTGATCGCTGAACCCATCTCGTGTAGACATAGTCATAGTAACAGCTACTGAATGGCCTTTGTATTGGGATTGTTTCATCAGTGTATGTAAGGTCAACAATGAAACTGAAATGAAAGAGTCTTCAGAAAAAGTATAAACGCTATAAATTGCATAGCTATCACCGAGCAAACTTCTGCTGTTGAGGAACATGGACGAATGGGACTTTGAGGTGCGGTTAAAGAACCAATGAACAGCCACTAAAAGGACCATTTGTATTAGATTGTTTGCTTTTGTGTGCTGTGTTGCAAAGGGAAAAAAAGATGGCCTTTAGTTGAGTGAATGCATGGATGTGTGTGTCCGGCTCTCATTGCTACTGCAAAGTCTTGTGTGAATTAGGACGGATAAAGAGAAGAAACATAACTTGCAGTTCATGCTTGTAAGAGGTTTTAAGTCTGTAAAGAGATATACAATTCAGGACTCGGCGATCTAACCAAAAGATCCTAACATTGTGTATTTCGATTGTACACAGTCACGGAAAAAAATTATTAGACCGCCCTTGTTTTCTTCAACTTTAGGTAAATTTCTTTGGAGAAATATACCAACAAAAATAGGTCATAAGAGGTTATTTCAGAGCTGATATCCATCAATTTTCCATGTTTTCTTGATAAAAACCTAAATCTCTTCAGTTCTTACATCAATATCTGTCATTGTACTGACAAAAAAGTGCTTTTAGGCATTCCATGTTTTCTTTTCTGTCTGTTATAGTCACATGATACACGCAGGAGTTAGTACTTGCTTGCATAACCATTGTTTTATGATGACTTTGGATGGTCTAATAATTTTTTTGGCGACTGTAGATCACAAAATCTGAAAGTATATGCATTGCTTAATAATTGTCTCATCTAAAATAATCTAACTTTCTTCTATAAAATAAAAAAAAACATACTATCAAAAGGCAAAAAGTCACATTGTTTACATGCACACTAATGTTCCACTATTATTATTCTGATGACTTTTGATGGTTTAATTTTTTTTTCACAACTGTAGATTTTTGATCCATTTACATGATTTGGAATTTCTCGTGGTTTATGAAGGGCTAAGGTGATGTGGTAGCATTTTTGGTGCAGTTCTTAATTGGCAACAAATAGTATTTTTCTTAATTTTATTTAGACAACATCTAGAAAAAAAATGGCTGATTCATGAAAAAAGCCTGGCTGGTGATGACAAATGCACTGTTTCCTATTAATTAACTAGACTGTTGTCGGCACTATAGTTTAATTCTGCCACTTCAGTTCCTATACCGAACATATTTTTCACATGAACCCTGAGAAACGCTGATATAAAACCAGACTTTCTACTCAGTGGACATCTGCGATTCTTCACGTACTTCCTTGGTGGCAGCAAAATGGCACACAACAATAACTCCTGCAGGATAAAGAGCCCTTTACTACACTCCCTGTAGGGCCATATTAATGCTGTGAACAACCAGCAAACAATAATGCACCTTTTTTCTGTAAAAATATCATAGTTGCCCTGGTATTCAGCCCATTTAACCCATGAAGACCCAGGACTACTTTTGTGTCAGTTTCCAAATTACTTTTTCTCTGTATTTAACCTTTATTGAAATATTATCTTCTTTATTTTCATTTTTTCAGTGTAAATCATGTATTTTCCTAGATTTAATTTTCTGATCATGTAGATGTTCATAAAAGCTCAGATTAAAGTTGAAGGTTATTTTATCAGAAAACTGAAGAAAAATACTTTTTTAAGTGAAGATATCATTATCTGAACATAAACCCAGTGTCACCATCCACTGTCACTGATCAAACTCTGTCGGTTTTACTGGTGAATCAATCACCACTTTTACACAGAGATCCCATAAAAAAAAAAAAGCGAGATCATCCCACCTGACTCTAGTTGCAAAAAAAGGTCTTTCCATCGCAGTTTCGTGTAATATACGATTTGCGCTACGCCTGGAAAACCATCTCTTGCCAGTGCAAAAACTTGAAATGGAAAGACAAGGGTTTTTTCAAAATTGCTGTTTTTCCATTAGGTACATTTTTATGCGCAAATTATATTTGCGCAGTTTGAGCATCAATGGAAAAGCGGGTATTGTTATAACATGATCACTACTTGGCCTTTGAACGTCCAAATGGGTCATATCTAATAACTAGGAATAGATGGCAAACTGCATTTTACACCAATTATTTACATGTATTGATGCAATTAGTGGATCAACAGGTATTAAACATTTACATCAGTAGGTGATTTTGTTAAATAGTAGATGTTTGGGTCTTAAAATGAAGGTTAATGGAGTGGGATACTTTGGACAGCCTTTACTCGCCATCAGAAAAACAGATCACACCATAAATTAAGGTCAGACAGGGTGTAAGACTGTTATTTTGCCCATCCCTAGTGCATTATTTTTTTTTGTCCTAGCCAGAGATAGAACTACCGTGAATGGAGAACGGAGTAAAAGGGAAGAAAAACAACAATTCACACATCCACATGTCTGGTTGTAGATACTGTAAATGTGAGGAAATGGGTTGGCATTAACACACATTCTACATGTATTCCGCATCTCATTTGGATATCCTCGCATGAACCTCTCCAATTTGTAGGGTTCCACATGCTCTCTCTTCAGCCACAGTGTGATAGGCAAAGTTGCTTAGCTCAGTACTTTTCCCAGCGAGCCTATCACTGGTGTAGAGTCCTCCTATCAGCTGGCTTCTGTCGACTTCTAACTCCACACTCTTTCCGCCTCACTCTCTTTTCTCTCACTTTTTTTTTTTTCTTCGCTCGCCGCATGAACCCCGGCTTTACCTCATCTACACATCTGTTTTGCTATCTCTCTGCCTCTCGCCTCCCTCTCCCCTCCTCTGTCCTCCTATGTGTGCCTCTGTCGTTCAGTCTGTCTATATACGCTGACCCTGTCCTCATTACCGTCACAACACTGCAGCAGCTGGTTGCCTGAGTCACAGCCGCCATTGTCGATTCCTCACTCGTCCCACTCTCACCCACTTAACGAAGTGAAGGTGGAGGTAGAGAGAGGAAAACAGGTGGAGAGAAGATGGCAGGTGAAGAGAGGGAAAAAAAAAAAGAGGGAGGGCGATAAAGTGGAAAGGACGCAAAACAGAAAAAGGTGAATTCACAGAAATTCAAAGCTTCACTTTCTCTTAGTTCAGTATGAAAACATGTAGACTATTATCTTAAAGCAGCATTTCACTACAATATTTAATCAGCCTATTCTCAACATGTATTTAGCGTCATCTCAAGTGTAATGAAAATGACTAGAGGAAAAGTACAGGTGAAGTTGGAGTAGTAGAAGCCATAATGACGTAGCAGATAAACATCCATAACCTTAGCACCTTTTCTCCTCAGCTGACAACTTATGTGGATCCAGAAATACTACATTTGAATTCAGTTTGTCAGAGTTTTTCAAATATATAGACATGGCACTATGACATGTTTATGCCACCGTGCCAGTTTGGATTCATGCAGCACATATATGTTCTTTCATATGGTGAAATATTAGCAGCTGTATTTTGTATATGGTGCAAATAAGTCTGACATTTGCATTCGTTTGAATTATTTTTGCATATGGAAAGAAAATGTGAAATCCTTTATTGACTTTTGCTAAGTGGTATTTGTACATCAGCTGCTTACAATCTTTATAAATCCGCACACTGTATATAAATGAGGCCCAGACAAAACCAAAGGGCTATTGAAAAGCCAAAAAAAAAAAGAAATGTGAGGTTTGCAAAATCAGAGAAAACTAGTGAAGCACTTCAAACCTGTACCTTTATAGTTGACTCTTCTTCTTATTGCACAATGTTATTCAAAATTCAAAGTCTTTTATTGTCACGTGTACAGTACAGAAACGGGCTTTTCTATACGATGAACATCTTATTTTGCCATTCAGACTGAATTTAAGATGCATAAAAAATGTAAAAGAATGATTGAAGTAGGACATTAAAGCAAACAAAAAAGTGTCATTTAGGAATGGCATGCAAAATTAAATTAGCATAAAAATATAAACTACTATTACCAAGAGAAATACATTCATGTGCAATATCTGAGTAATTGTGCAAACTATCAAAGGAAAATGTGCAAGACCGTCAGACATTAAACCATAAATGACAAATATGTCATAGTTTTTGCTCCTCTTTGCAAGTAAGTGCTTTGCCTATATATTGTCAATTTATTCATTTTATAATTTAGTTGATTTTTACCATTTTAAGTTCGATTAGTGCTCCAAAATATTAAAGAAAGTGACACATTCACATCTAGGCTTTACTTCAACATTTAACATGTTCATGACCTACCCTTGTTAGCTGCGTTTATCACTAGTAATAACACAAATGCTACATGTGACCTAAATTATCTAAGTTGTCGCAACTTAAAACAAAATTATAATCACAAAGTGGTTTTCCATGTGCCGGAATGGGAATGACAACAGTAATGAAACAATACATCAAAGATTAAATTAGCATATTCTGGATGTTTTTTTTTCATATTACATATGGAATGGTTTATGGCCTTTTTCATAGCTATTTATAATTGATGAGATGTTAATATATTTTTTTATGTATTGATTGTAATTGTATACATTTGGACCATTCAATCATGTCATGGCCCACATGGGGAATGTGGTTCTTATGAGACAAAAAAAAAAAGCCTTGAATCCTAATAACAAAAGACAAAAAGGTTGCACAACACCGAGGCCAAAGGGAAGGTATGTTACAGTTTAGCCACACTGACCACAGTGACTGAAAACCTCACAGGGTTTCCTCTGTCGCCAGAGTTCATGGAACCGTATTCTGTAAAACTGCCTGTATTCATAGACATGAGGCAAATGGGGGAACAATGTAAATGGAAGACGATAGTGAAGATGCACGAGGTAAGACTACAGCAAAGGAAGGCAAGACAGTGACTGTGTGTGTGTGTGTCGGAGAGTGAGGGGATGAGGGTGGGGGGGGGGTAGCGAGCTTAGCCAATCCTGTACGTGGCACTCTCATCTGAATTAAGCTGTGCAAAACAGGCCCCAGGGCTTGGTTGCTAAGCAGTGAGATGGGCTTGCCGATTTCCACGGAGACCTCAGTGGCGAGAGCCTCTCTGATGGCCTGAACCAGACACCCCATAATAATGAGCAGCGCCACGGCAACAATAGAGACCCCAAATAACGGGGTGCACACTGCTCGTTTGCTGTAACGAGGGGAATTATGCATGTTGTGCAGGATAATTCCATTGTACTGCTTTACCCCATGTTGCGACACTGACAGTGACCTCCCAAATATGCCATATGGAGCGCGTTATCTAAGTCTTTAGGCTCTTTTATATTTTAGCCAAAGAAATATCTAGAGAAATGTTTCTGTATGCCAGTGTTGGGTAATCTACTCAGCAAGGGATACCAAGTTCAGTTCCTCTTTGTTTGCCTCTCTAGCTGAGGGGGGCGCATTTTTAGCTATTTTGTAATTTGTAGCCATAGAGACATGTTGGTAAACTTGGTAACCGTGGCAGCAGGGATTCTATTTGTTTCCCTGAGAGCTCTCAAGGTCCGCTCGTAAGGGCATTTTCCTGAGGTCTTGTTTTTTATTTTTTTTTTTTTTTTTCTCTTCGTCTTCCGAGGGGGGTACGGCTGGTGGAGGAATTGCGGGTGACCTTTTGGATTTTAGAGAGTGGAGAAAGCTTAAACAAGCCAAAGTCTGTTAGTCTGTCAACAAACACTTAAAGGTCTCAGGAGAAGTTGGGAGCCTCCGGGGGCCGGAGAATGCTATTCATCTGGAGTGTAGGCAAGCACGGCCAAGGATGCTTCAACGGGGGCACGTAAACAAGGACAAATGCCTAGCCATTCTCGTAATAATCTGGTACCAATATGCAGACACTGGCTGGGACACTGTATGGGACTCCATGTTAAAGGTTAAGTGAAACATATGAATAATTATGTGCTGTCTCACTGATTCCCTTGTTTGGAGGTCCAGAAACATTTGCAAATGTTAACAGAGGCATTGTAGATGTAAATGCATTTGTAGTTGCAACACTGAAGTCATAGAGTACCTTTGTGTGCCTTTATGTGTGTCTGTGTGTGTGTGTTCATACATGCGTGAGAGATGGGATGACTGACAGGGTTGCTGTGACATTTTTGGTGTGATTATAATAGGGTTTTTTTTTTTCATCTGATTAATATAGATTTGGACATTGCTGCCTGGAGGCAAACTAAAATGTCATAACTGAATCATGACTGGTGTTTTTTCATTACTACAATTCACTTTTGGTTTCCTTTGTTTTTCTATAGATACACAATCATTTATGTTTATTTGCATTGCATAAAACGTCACTGTTTCTTGCCATCTTCTCAATACTATAAGAAGTATTCAATTAAGGTAGTGATGTGACTGTAAAAGTCGTCCTGCAAGTAAATATTCTGTTCATGATTCATGGATGCACCATTCATAAGATTTCTTGAAATAAGATTTTCAAGATCTATTGTCTAAAAAGAAGTTCTTTATATCTCACTGAAAAGTTGCTCTTTAGGTGATTGTCTTATTTTAAGTGTGATGAGATATTTTGACTAGAAATGAGAAAAATACACTTGGTAAGATTTTGATTTTTTTTTTCCAGTGTAAAGACCCAAAAAGCCACTGATAACCAAAATCATGTAGTGATCTAAACTGTTTAATACCTGTTTGTAATCTTTTCATGGTCCTCAGATATGACCCATTTGGACATTCAGTGGCTTTGTAGTTACCGTGGAGAAAAAAATAAATGGTGTACCCTGAAAAATGCAACATACAGAGGATAATACTATAATAAATGGTGAAAAATCCCTTAAGAAAGGTGATTAACTGAGATAAATTCATTTGGGAATTGCCACAAAAGTAGTACTGGGTGTTTTATGGGTTAAGGCTCAGCTCATTTTGAAGTGTTTTATACATGTTTACTACAGCGATGCATCATATTTGTAAGGCCGTCCTGTGAGAACCACGTCTTTCTAAAACACAGGTGTCAAACGTACGGCCCACATGGCAAAAACAACCCACTAAAGGGTCCGATCCAGCCCGTGGGATGCATTTGTGAAATGCAAATTTACACTGACGATTTTAACAATGTTGTCAAAATCATTTCAATTCAGGTTCTGCAAACAGACACATATAGTCGTGGAAAAAAAATGATTAGACCATCAAAAGTCATCAGAAACAGTGGTTATGTAATCAAGTACTAACTCCTGTGTGTATCATGTGACTAAAACAGACAGAACACATGTAATATCTAAAATCACAGTTTTTGTCAGTACAATGATATAGATATTGATGGAAGAACTGAAGAGATTTTGGTTAATATCAAGAAAACATGGAAAATGGATTGATATCAACTGTGAAACTCTTATGGGCTATTTTTGCTGTTATATTTGTTTAAACAAATGTACCTTTAGTTGTACCAGGTATTAAAATGAAAAAGAAATAGAAGAAAACAAGGGGTGGTCTAATACTATTTTCTGTGATTGTATGATCTAAAATGGATCAGTCAAACCAGAAAAATCAAAAACTACCATTATAACCTATAAATAATGAAAACCATTAATTTTCCTCTTTGTTTTGGTGTAAAAAAAACCAAACTATAATTACATGAAAAAGTTTACATTTACAAATGATCATTTTATCAAAAATGTGAATATAGATAAATATTACCAACATGCAGTATTTCAAGTTGTTCATGTTTACATTTTTAAGGAAATTTTGTAGATGTATACACTTTGATAATTTTAATTTTACATTTTTTCGCTGTCATTATTTTACTGGTCCGGCCCACTTGAAATCATATTAGGCTAAATGTGGCTCCAGAACTAAAATGA
>JAPTYQ010000008.1:6264747-6281935 GCA_029814465.1 Ostorhinchus cyanosoma
TCTTGGTAAGATTTCTTGAAATAAGATTTTCAAGATCTATTGTCTAAAAAGAAGTTCTTATATCTCACTGAAAAGTTCCTCTTTAGGTGATTATGTCTTAGTTTAAGTGTGATGAGATATTTTGACTAGAAAAGAGAAAAATACACTTTGATTTCCAGTGTAATTGCAGCCAAAGGTGTGTCAACAAAGTATTGAGCTGTGAATACTGATGTACATGTTTTATATATATATATATATTTATAAATCTGCAAAAGTTTAAATCAAACCTTTTCACTTTGTCGCTATGAAGTAGTGTAGAATTTTGAGTTAAAAAATTAATCTTTTGGAATGAGGCTTTAACGTAAGAAAATGTGTAAATGTGTGGCGCTGTGAATAGTTTCTGGATACATTTTACATTTAGGAGTTGGATTTAAAAGCAACACAAATGTGGCAAAACCTGGTGTGTGTGTGTGTGTGTGTGTAGGCTCTGAGGTTTAATGACCAACTGTGGACAGAGTCTGCAGGCGTCCTTGTGGATGTGTTTACTCAGGTGTTGTCTTTTCAGCTTGGCAGGAGGTTGCAGAGCCGGGGCCAGAGGACCAAGGACCAGTCCACTATAAGGAGACGACGGCCAACCCACATATGAACGGTGAGCGCAGCTTCTCCACTGCATTTAAAAGGGCCACCGTGGAAAGATATGCATGTTAAACTGCTCATAGTTTAGAACAGGATGTGAAATTGGGATGCAATGTAATGTCAGAGTAGTTTATGTGACATTTGGTTATAGTATAATATATATGAAGCACAGTTGTGTTTATATACTCAAATATGTGGCTCAAATCCAGCCTGCTAAAGGGTCCAGTCTGGCCCCTGGGATGAATGTGAAATGCAAAAATTAAATTGAAGATATTAATCATTTTAGTTCAGGTTCCACATACAAACTAATTTAATCTGAAGTGAGTCAAATCACAATAACCTATAAATACTCACAACTCCAAATGTACATTTTCTTGTCATTTTACTGTATTTACACTAAAACAAACTATCATTTCACAAAAAAATGCAAATAACCTGAACAAATATGAACATTTTGAAATGTCTGAAGTGTAATTTTACCAATATTCTGCCTGTTATCAAATGTTTTGTGTATTTGTTCATCCACTGTCATGTGGAAGTTGCAATGTACGTGAGTAAATGATAAACTGAGACATAATATTGTTAAAACTGCAATTATTTTTTTCTAAGAAATTTCAGTTAACATTATTTTAAAGCATAGTTAGTAGATGTAAACATTTTTATCGTATACTTTTGCTTTATTCACTGTAAAACATAGAGGAAACTTTGGAGTTGGCATTATTTATATATTATTGTGTTATTATTTCACTGGTCCGGTCCACTTCAGATTAAATTTAGCTTAATCTGGCCCCTGAACTAAAATGAGTTTAGATAATTCCAATCAGTGATCGACACAGAGCCCAAAACAGACTCCATCCTAAACTTCACCTTTTGTGTAAGAACTCAAACACATCTTCTAAGTATAGTATGTGAGCAAAAGTACTCCATTACTGCATCTTTTGGAATCTATTACAGACTCGTTCTTGTCACCAGTAGCTCTCTGATCTTTTTTCCAGCCTCTTTTGTCACTTTATTACCTTCACCTGCTTTAAAAATTAACCATTATCATAATACTGTGTATTTAAAAAGTCTCAAGTGCAAAGTTCATGCTTTCAAAGTAAAAGCCTCCTGACCTTAAATTGCACCATCTGCCACTTCTCCAAACATGACCATGATCCTGCAGATAAAGTGCACTGACTCCTGTTGCTATTTACGGTCTACCTTTACAGAAAATGTTAATTAACCAAATTATTAAACATGCAAAAATGGTAGCAAAAGAAAAACACATTTTAAATGACAGTGTTAGTGGTTGCCTGATGTGGCCAGGCAATTAGCTGCTGCCATGGAAGGCGACTGTGGCGATTTTTCTTGCTTAACTCATTAGAGGGGTCTCCGGCAGTGTGCTCACTCATGTCAGGCCTGCATAATTACTTTAAAACAAGGCTAAAAAAAAAAAGGAAGAAGAAAAAAAAAAAATCAAAGTAGCCACTGTCTGGCATTGTTCGCTGCCCCCTCATCTTGGAATTTAATTAGGCGTTCATTTTAATAAAAGCCCATTTGGGATGAAACGCGGCGTTAATAGTATTCAGGTCCCCTAAAGGCTGTCACGTCTTCATCGGTGGCTTAGATGGACACTGACAGGTGACATCATGGCTTTTTATAAGCAGAGCTTTGATAAGGCGGAGTAACAATAACGTCCGAACCAAAGTGAAGCTGAAATTCACTGAGCATGAAATATTAAAAACCACATTTAATCAGTGAATTAAATGGGTGAAATAAGGAACACTGAGGCGTTGACTTCAGTATATTTCTGGTCTTTTTTTTCTCCCTGCATTGATAAAACAAATGCAAAGGAGCTGGATTTTAACCCATAAAGACCCAGAGCTAATTTTGTCACAGTTCCCAATTGTATTTTCCTTCTATTTTTAATGTTTCTGAAGTGATTGTGATTTTTTAAAAATATCATGCACTGTATTTTGCATTTTTAAGTGGAAAATCTGGTATCTTCTTGTATTTAATTCACTGATCATGTAGAGCAGGGGTTCCCAAACTTTAAAAGCTGTGTCCCCCAAAATAACGGTGCCATAGACTGGCAACCCCCCACTATCCCCAAAGGGACTGAAGCATTGCGTTGTGGGTACTTGACATTTTACTCATTGCATTGTTTTCTGTGTGTGTGTGGGGGGGGTTATGTTGATGTTTTAGGTTAATATGTCTGTTTTACGTTTTTTGGCCTTTTTGACGTCTATTTTTATTAATGTGACACCATTAGTCAAACTGGTAGGCCGAACAACGCCCAACCTGTTTGTCGCTGGTAATCTCTTGTTCATACCGCTCTTTCAAAATAAAAGCTCTTCCTATGCATCTTGACACTCACAAAATCAATATCCATTCTTCAAAGTACAGGTGCAGCAATATTGTCGTTAGTCAGCTGTAACCACCTCAGGGATCACATTAAGAGTCCTGTGACCCCCAATTTGGGAACCCCTGATGTACAGTAGATCATAAAAGCTCAGATCAAAGTTGAGGATTATTATATCAAAACAGAAAAAAAACTGAAGTGTCTCCATCCACTGTCATTGATCCAACTCCTTGGGTTTTACTGGTGAATCAATGTTGTAGAAGATGACGGTGTTTCCATGGTAACTACAGAGCCTCTGAAGGTCCAAATGGGTCATATCTGATGACTGTGAAAAGACAACAAACTGCATTTTACACTAATTATTTACATGTATTGATAGAATTAGTGGATCAACAGGTATTAAACATTTATATCAGTAAGTGATATTGGTTACCAGTGAATGTTTGGGTCTTCATGTGTTAACTTAAAGTGTTTTAAAGTTCCCACTATTTTGGGTTGGAAGCAATAATATTGTTTTTGCGGTGCGATAGTATGAAGTGACCCCAGAATTAGGTCTTCGGTGGGTTATTAGTTCTGAAAGCCATGTGTTTGTTTGTTTCAGGAGGTCGAGCATCGTGACACGCCTTCCTCTTAATGCCATCGCTGCGTCCTCACTTGACAAACCCCGGGCCACACGGGGTCCCGCCAGCCAATCGGGGCCCCTCTTTTTCACCCTCCTGCCCTGCTGCAATCTCGTACCTAATTGGTCACTGGTGAGTTGCCCCCTTCGCAAGAATGCTGATGACCGTGGGATGGTCCGGTTGGTGTAAACTTGGGCTGATCCGCAAGGAATTCCAAACAACCTCCATCTTAACTCTCCGACCTAATAGCCACATAATAACGCCGCATTTGAGAAGCGAAAGAGCTGAGGCTGACCTCCATGGTGACCCGTAACCTTTTGTCTCCCGACTGCTGTAGCCAGATAAACACAGAACAAGGGGAGAAGGGGGTTTAATGACGAGGTTTGAGGTGGCGGACGTGGGGGAAGAGGTTGAGAGGCTGGTTCGGCTCCACATACAGGGACATTTTAGAAGTCCTAACGCCCTGATGCAAACGTATTAAATGCTTCTAAACTGTCTGCTCCTCTGACTCCAGATGCACTTGTATGCTGGCAAGTGGTTTCAGACTTTTTTTTTTTTTGGTATCTAAATCCTCTGGCATATGATAAGTGTAAGCCCCACAGCTAAGTAAGTGGGTGTTTGTGATGTGAAATTGGTAAGTTTCTTCTATTAGCCTTGTGGAAATTCTCTTTGTGAAAATGGTGAAATGTCTAAATGTGTGTTTGTGTATGTTTGTGTGTGTGGCGCTGTCCATAGTGCTGAAACTGAGCAGAGGAGATCAATAGACACTACGTCACTTGGCCTGCACTTGGAATTAAATGCTAGACTCTACATCAGGCGTGTCAAACTCATTTTAGTTCAGGGGCCACATTAAGCCAAATTTGATATGAAGTGGGCCGGACCAGTGAAAGAATAACATAATGATAAATAAATAATGTCAACTCCAAACTTTCCTCTGTTTTAGAGTGAAAAAAGTTAAAAATATGCAATGGGCCACCAACCCTTAACAAGAAGGGTTCTTCCTATCAACATATAGTGGCTGTTTATCCCACACATCTCCACTTTGATTACCCATGTAGGCTATATAATAACTAATGCTAGGCAATGTTTGTTTTAGGATGAGTAAAATGCGAGGACTGAATTTCACTATGTGGATAATCAAACAAGTTAGAACCTTTTTAGATATGAGAATTCCATGCGATGTCCTCTCATGTCACCATAAAAACAACATATAAAACTTCCAAAGTCCATGTTGTGCAGGGTGAATCCACAGTAAAGTACCATCTCATCATGTGACATCTTTTTTTTGTTGTTGTTTTTTGGTAGTGTCTTTTAAAGCATCTTCAAAATCATGTTGGCAAGGACATTAAATGATCAGACCAGAGCAAACCAACTAAAGGTGTGTCATAAATAGGATTTTTTTTTTTCTTATTTTTTTAATTTACACCCATGACCTTACACCCCAGGTACTTGAATAGCCCTACTCTACTTTTTGATTTTGTTCGGGCACAAATCCGTACATACATCCAAGGTTATTGCCTACAAAGATGGCTCTATACAGTGGTATGTACTGTGCATACCACTGTATAGAGACAAGTACAAAGTATGAGGAGCTTCAATGATTTCTAGAACATAAAAGAAGAGTAAATGTATGTGGCCTTCTAAATTTTCAGCACATGGATGTGGGTCTGCATTTCCAGAGTTCATAGAGCGCTGTGTGTGGATGCCAAACCAGAAAAACAAACCAATACTCTTCATATGAATCATCACTTTAATGCCACAAAAAATACATTTGATTTGTTACCATGATGTGTCACGTCTGGCTCCGGCCTTTTGTTTATATGTGTAATGGACTCTAAAGAGTGATTGAGAACCCAGACCGAGTTAGCATTAAAATTAAAGGCATCCAAAGCTAACATAAAAACAGAGACGTAACGAGGCATGACAGCTTGGGCCAGACTGGCTGATATAATGACTGACTGATGTATTGAGCAGCTATTGGCCTTTCAGCGAGACAGGACATCAGCCAGTCACTGTTTTCTACCTTCTAAAGATCCAGTCAATTTGCTTCCAAGAAACCTGCAACTCATTCAGACTGAGAACATAAACTCTGTGTAGTTCAAAGAAATTGTCATTTTAATACTATCTGGTTTTATCTTCAGCGGCATTCCATTGGTTTACGCTGAAGGCCACGGAAAATAAGGATAGCACTGGATTAGGATCTAATGCATCTGTCCACACTAGCAGATATTCATCTAGACAGGTACTTTGTCCTTTGTTTAAAAAAGCAAATTCTTTCCACTTAACCTTTGTTTTACAAAATACGTCTGTATCAGTCATTACTGTGTTGTCATGTGCACAAACGCTCAGACGAACCACATTTGTTGTATAATTAAAACAGCAGGTACTGTGGATAACACTGGATGGAACAGATAAAGAGGCTTTAACCCATAAAGACCCAAATATCCACCAGCAACCATAACCATCTACTGAACTACAATGTTTAATACCTGTTTAGCCACTAATTTTATCAGTACATGTAAATAATTGTTGTAAAATGCAGTTTGTCATTTTTTCATGGTCATCAGATATGACCCATTTGGACCTTCAGAGGCTCTGTAGTTACCGTGGAAACACCGTCATCTTCTACAACATTGATTCACCAGTAAAACCCAAGGAGTTGGATCAATGACAGTGGATGGAGACACTTCAGTTTTTTTTCTGTTTTGATATAATAATCCTCAACTTTGATCTGAGCTTTTATGATCTACTGTACATCAGGGGTTCCCAAATTGGGGGTCACAGGACTCTTAATGTGATCCCTGAGGTGGTTACAGCTGACTAACGACAATATTGTTGCACCTGTAGTTTGAAGAATGGATATTGATTTTTTGAGTGTCAAGATGCATAGGACGAGCTTTTATTTTGAAAGAGCGATATGAACAAGAGCTTACCAGCAAAACCCATGGAGTTGGATCAATGACAGTGGATGGAGACACTTTTTTTTACATTCACTTATTAGTTGATTTTTCATTAGACTTCCGCGTAAAACCTTACGGTTATTTACTAAATGTCGAAAAAATAGAAGTACGTATTGTCGTTTTTTTCCATTAAATCACAAATGTGATGATTTGTTTATTATCGCGGCATGACACAAGTCGTTCCATAAACATGGCTGTGTTTTCATGTAATAACCTTTGAATTAACTGAGTTTTCATGAACAGCTAAATTAAATCTAGGAAAATACATGATTTACAGTGAAAAGTAAAAATACAGAGGATAATATTATAATAAATGGTGATAAATCCCTTAAGAAAGATTGAGTGAGAAAATTAATTTGGGAACTGTCACAAAACTAGCACTGGGTATTTATGGGTAAATGTGTTACTTTTAACTGTTGGTTGTGGAAGTGAATTCTTTACATGATGTGGATTTGTCCATAACGCCAGTCTGGTCTGTCTATGCTAACCATGATCTACTGAAGACACTAATGCAATGTAAACTGACTTTTCCCTGTTGACATAGAAACATCAAATCTCCTTTTAAGAAATGGTGAGACCTAAAAGGCTGGTCATATGTGGACATATGAGGCCCTAAAAATTTATAAAAAATATTCGTAGTAGTGTGGGGGATGCAGACATCCTGTAAAAAAAATAGATAATAATAATAATAAAATATATATAATATATTTTTTCAGAAAATGAGATCCATGTTAAATTATCAATGACAAAGATGATCATAAATAGTGACGAGGGCAGTTTAACATCCTGGAAACATAACACTGAGGTATTCCTTTCTTCATATGACAATTTTTGAATAACAATAGTTGTCTGCCTTAGCTTTGGATCATACCAGCACACATTTACACGAGATGGCACAAAATGTGGTATTGGAGGTCCCAGATTTAGCCCAATAAAATCTATATATAAACAATATGTGCATATAAAAAAGACTTTTGTATAATAATAAAGATAAAGAAAAGGAATAGACCTATGTATAAAAACACTTGTGTGTGTAAAAAATGCGAGGGGAGGAAGTCTGATTGGCCACTAGACTGTATTACATCATTTGGCCATTTCAAATAAATTTTTATGTTGACATTTCATGAAAATTTTTATATTCTTCATAAAATTACTACATGTGCAGAAAGTAAAATGCAAGTACATACTAGTGCATTCACTTCTCATCTTTAATTATGCTTTTATGCAGGAGTAGTTTATGGGCTTCCCTGTTGATTGAATGATATACTGTTTTTCCTGGCGTTTTCCGTGTAATACGTCTGAATAATTGGATCAGATTTCACATTTTTATTGTATCCCTGGCCGGCGGTGACACGTATTATAATACGGTGGAGCAGATAAGTGTACATAAGCAAAAAATTTTCATGGAAGTCTGCTCAGAATTAGTGACAGAGGCAGGAAGAGGGGAGGAAGAGAGGAAGGGGAGTGCATGGAGGCTGAGGAGGAGTGAAAAGCTAATTAAAAAGATAAGTGACCAGCAGTCGCGGCCTGTCAGGGTGCAGAGCCACCGCTGAAGTTAACCCGCTTTGTGCTGGGTGGCAGCGGCTGACAGACTCGACCGAGGCTTTGTATGGCCTCACCTGTGATGGAGGCGCTCTCTGTTCGCAGGTGAAGGGCTGGCACTGAAACGCAGAGAAGGACACACACACACACACACACACACACACACACACACACACACACACACACACACACACACACACACACACACACTCTTCTTCGCCTTCCTCTTTCACACTGTCTCAGTACATCTCTCTGTTTCTTCCTCTTTCTTTTCCCAGCCTCTTGTGACAGATCCAGGCGGTGGGTGGTGGCGCTGGCACATTGTTTCCTCCTCTATCTTTCTCTCTCTCTCTCTCTCTCTCTCTCTCTCTCACCTCTCTCTTTCTCCCTTTTCCTAACAGACGCACACAGATCTACACCCACACATGGGGTTATAATTAATACTTCTCCTATATCCATATTTCATACTGTTTGCTTAGAAAAAGCCAGAGAGCCGGTGCTGGGGAGGGTTGAGGGAGAGGGAGGGATGCTAAAAAAGATCTCCAAGATTAATTAACGGTGGAAGAGGGGAAGAAAAGGGATGTGTCCCGGGAAAGCAGCAAGCTCTGCACAATGCGGCACACTTCATTTGAATAACGGAGCGGTGTGTTTTTCTTCTGTGTGTATGTGTGTGTGTGTCACCGCGACACCACTCTACCTGAAATGAAGGATAACTAGCCCACCGGATTAGAAAACGCACCATCTATCCTCTGCACCTCCCTTACCCCTCCCTTCTCCCCATTATTTGTATTCAAGGTTTTTTGAAATGACATTGCAATCTGATGATGCACCAGCCCATTATATTGTCTAGCAGGACAAATACCCTGGCGTTTTTCTGTGTAGAACTAACACAATTTTTCCATGTCAGTGTGTGTGTGTGTATGTGTGTGTGTGTGTGTTGAGGGTGCATGGCGGTAATATTCTGGCGGTCCAGGGTGGAGGCGAGGCCCCGGGAATGCTGTCATTAATCCTGGAGGAGGGCCGTCGCGCACTCGGATTATTAGAGAAATAAATTTGCATGCTGCATATGAGCCAGGTGAAAAGCACTGAAGGCGCAAATTATATTTCCCTGACAGGCTGAGCGGGAGAACGGAGGCTGCCACCGTATCATTCCAACACACACACACACACACACACACACACTGACATTCCCACTGCTCTGAAAAGCTGTACGTATGCACAGATACAGGCCACACTCAGGGATTATACATGTACGCACATATTATGGGAGACGACGTTCTGTGTAACTATTTCTGTTTCCCATTCAGAGTGGGATGCACACAAATGCAGTGTTTAGAACAGTACTATTGAGGTACTAGTTACCCCTTGATGAGTAACTATGACCACTATAAGTCAGGCAGTGTTTTTCAGCCTAGGGGTCGCCTGGAATTTGTGGTAATTGATGTTAAAAAACAAACAAACAAACAAAAAACACCTTACTAATTAAAATATATGGTGAGTTGGCAGAGACAGTCACAATCCATAAAAGACATGACAAACTGTGAGTCCTAAACTCAAGCACTGTGGTTCTGTTTATCTGCCAAATGTTCACTGTGGTCGGTTTCAGATGCTGCAGCTCGTTCACAATTCATAGTTTGAGTTATTGTTTGTGCAATATTAATTGTCAGCCTCGTAAATGCAAGCCGGACTGACTGTACATATCCTGACCAAGGAAAATCAAATTCTGCCTTTGTGCAGTAATCTACACCTGGCTTTTCTTCCTCCGACGATAAAAATATACATTATATAGACTAAATGTTGTCTAAAATTAACGTTTATTTGCAACATAGTATAGTGAACTATTACATGATCAAAACAAATTGATTTTAGCAAAAAAAAAAAGTCTCTCTTTTGAATGTCTGGGGTCTCCAGAAATCTGTGATGTTAAAATAGGGTCATGAACCCCTGAACCACTGATTATATATACGTTGAAATAATTGGTGTAAAATGCAGTTTTTCATCTTTTCATGGTCGTCAGATATGACCCATTTGGACGTTCAGGGGCTCCGTAGTGAACATGGAAACAGTCATCTTCTACCACATTGATTCACCAGTAAAACCCATGCAAACCAATGACGGTGGATGGACACACTTGTTTTTACATTCAATTAGCAATATCTGGGCTGAAAAAGTAACTTTTTCTCTGTTTTGATATAATTAACTTTGCATTGACTCTGGTTTTTCATGAGCATCCACATGACTTGTGAATTAAATATAGGACAATGCATGATTTACACCAAAAACAAAGCAACACACCGAAGATAATATAACAACAACTGGTGATCAATCAGCTCAGAAAGGAAGAAATCGAGAAAACTTCATCTGGAATATCCCACAAAAGTAGCACTGGGTCTTTATGGGTTAAAATACACCTTAAAAAAACATGACAAACCCATTCAAGAGTTTTTAATCAATAAACGTGTTTTATGTCGATGTGTGTCGATGCTTGTAAAGCCACATGTTTCAGCTTTTAAGACATTTGATATTATAAATTCGGTTATGGATAGATACTGGGGTTTGACGTAATACAGAAAAAGTCTGCAAATAGATGATGAAAAACAGCGATCCTCAATGAATTTATTAATATTTCAACCAAACCACAATCTTTCTCCAGCTGTAACCAAAGTGCTTCTATTACCCAAATGCCAAACCGCCTCTATCCGACTGAAGAACGATATTGTATAAATGATTTGAAGAAAATGTGGAATGGCAATATAGTTTCCTTGTGTTTTGGTGACGATGATCAGATTGTGGTTAGTGTTATAATCAAGAACACCTAAACCGAAACCAAGTCATGACCTAAACCAGATGAGGAGTGCTCCAGACCAAGGCCAGGTCAGATACGCAAGGACGTTTATTCATTCATTCATTCATTTTCCATAAATCCATTTAATCCTCTGGAGGGTCACGGGGGGGCTGGAGCCCATCCCAGCTTACACTGGATGAAGGCTGAATACACCCTGGAGATGTTGCCAGTTCATTGCAGGGCCGAGCACCCATTCACTCATTCAGACCTAGAGGCAATTTTAGAGGCTAATTAACCTATTAAGGTTTAGAATTAGAGAACCCACACCAATACAATGACAACATGCAAACTCCTTTAACCCATAAGGACCCAGTGCTACTTTTGTGGCGGTGCCCAAATGAGTTTTTTTTTCTATATTTAACCATCCTTAAGTGATTTATCACGATTTATTTAAATATTATCTACTATATTTTGTGTTTTTTCGATGACAATCTGGTATTTTCCTATTTTTAATTTACTGATCATGTAGATGTTCATGAAAGCTCAAAGTAAAGTTGGTTATTATATTAAAAACCGAGAAAACTGATGAAAAAGAGACTTTTTTTGTCAAATCTATGAATAACTAAACATAAACCAGGGTTCCCATGGTGTCTTAAAAAGTAAAGTCTTTAAAATGTTTAAAATTTTCCATGGTAGGTCTTAAGTTATGTTGACATAAATTTGTTGGCTGTGTCTTGTTTAAACCTGTTCAAGCTGCAAAGAAAGTAATGTTAGTCTACTCAGTTCAACCTGTTCCAACCTGACAATTTATATTGAAATTAGGAACCAATTCCTTCTAACTTTGCAACCCCTGGTGAGAAATGACCTGTAATGGTGAGAGTAAATAAAGACATTTTCCTAAATTCAAGGTGTCACAAAGTTTTGCCAGCTTGACCATGGAATGGGCATTAAATTCTGTTGTAAGTAGACTTAAAAAAGTCTTAAGTCTTATATTTGACTTTCAGAACCCTGTAGGAGCCCTGATAAACCCTCTGTCAATGACCCAACTTAATGGGTTTTACTGGTGAATTAATGTTGTAGAAGCTGATGTTTCCACTGTAACTATGGAGCCTCTGAACGTCCAAATGGGTCATATTAATAGGTTCAGTGGCTCTGAAGTTATTAAAGATTTAATATCAGTAGACGGTAGATGTTTGGGTCTTAATGGGCAACAGTGCTAACCACTGCTTCACCATGATACTGCAGCAAGAATAGGATCATATACGTATGCATGTCTCTGGGTGTTGGAATTGGAACTGCCACCACATGTCAAGACCAAAGAGTAGGGGTCACCAATCCTGGTCTTCGAGGGCCGGTGACCTGCACGTTTTTAGACGTTTCCCTCTTCCAGCACACCTGATGGCTGTTATCAGGCTTCTGCAGAGCTTGATTATAGGTTTATCATTTGAATCAGGTGCGTTGGAAGAGGGAAACACCTAAAACATGCAGGACACCGGCCCTTGACCGGCAGAATTGGTGACCCCCACCAAAGAGAGTCTAAGACGAGACCAAAACCACAAAAAATTGGTCTGACCCTGAATAATGTTGCACTCAAACTTGCCTTGGCCCAAAATCTGCCCAAAAAATGGAACTTAATGAACAATTTATTCTACATAATACCTTTTTACCAACAGTAATGTTTTGTATCCTGGTAGTAATACACATTTTGATTGCTAACTGTGGTAGAGAATAGTTACATTTCTTTTGTAATTTAATGTAATGCCATTACATGTAACTTCCTACACACACACACACACACACAAATGCTATAGGACTACTTTTTTCTGTGTAAGTATATACAGAGCCCTCGGGAAAGAAAGCCAACTGTGGACATACTCCACAATGTACATTTTCATTTGTGCCATGTGTTTCTGTTTTAATGTGTGTTTGTTGAGGTCCTCAGGCTCTGGGCTGTCCTCTCACCCTGCCTGTAATGGTCCATGCAGGCCCAGCCTAATGGGGTGGACACTGGTGTCAACTTCATTACTTTACATCTCCCGCCAAGATGAAAAGTCTCTCCCCGCTCGCACTTTGACCACGCTTCGTTAGCGTTCTCGCCCCCTTTGCCTTCCTCTAACCTCTGAAGGAAATGTGCAACATCTCCAGAAATGTATTGATGAAACAGTCTTGTTTAAGGAAGAGGGGAGAGGGTAGGAGGGCACAGAGTTGTAATCACTGCAAATGAGGCTTCTGCAACAGAGTGGGGATGGCCGTGTTTATTCATCTGCCATTTTAGAATGGGTCGCTTGAATGTAAATTTGTAACCTCGCAGGGTGTCCTAATGGCCTTGAAAACATTCTCCTAAAGTAACTTTTCAGTGAGATTTTAAGAGCTTATTTTTAGTTGGTAGATCTTGAAAATCTCAAATCTTACTACATAATTTTCACTTTTTCCATTGGCAGATTTTATTTTTTTTTTTTGCTTGAATTAAGCAAAAAAAAAAAAAACTGCCAATGGAACAAGAGAACATTCTTTATATTACATTTTTCTGATCTATTGTCTAAAAAAATCTTATATCTCACTGAAAAGTTACTCTTAAGGTGATTATGTCTTATTACAAGTGTGATGAGATATTTTTACTAGAAATGAGAAAAATACACTTGTAAGATTTAGTTTTTTTCCAGTGTACAGTCATTTTCCAACCTTATTCACATATAAAAAACCAGGCTGCACACTTCTCCAAAAACACTATCTGTAATAACATTATAACATGCTTTCTTTGTTACTTGCGCTTCGCCACTGGTTAACATCTTCATAATTAGAACAAACATTTAACGTCACAAGGCTCGTATTAAGGTTAGGTCTCAGCACATATCTCTTCCATTTACGCAACTTTTTAAATCAGTTAAAAAAAACAAAACGTCCAACTAACTTTTCCATTCCTGCAGACTGTTCTTCACTGAGAATTTAAGACAATAAGGAACTTGGACTCATGAGTGCTAAGTCAGGACCTTCATCATTCATCTGCTGGAAACTTGATTTGTGTGTGCGCGTGTGTGTTTTTTTTTTCCTGACCTAACGGCACATACTGCGAATTAAACAAAAGTCTATTCATGTGGAACTTGTCAAGGCCTTGGCATCCTGTAAACAAATTAGTTAAATAAACCTGCCCTTTAGAAATTAGCTTTAAAAATAAACAAACACAAATCTATACAGTACTGGCGGGGTCAGTTAGAAGATAAATAAGGCAGCATAAAGGATCCACAGGTTTAATTTTCACATGAATAGTGAGAGAAATATTGTATAGAATGGGAAAAAATGAACCTAGATAAAAGTTCCTGCCTCAAGTCTCCACTTCATTACTCTCTTTAAGAACCCTGTTATTTGTTGTTTTGACACTTTTATACAGATAGACGATAGCGAGCATTCACAGTATAAAGGTAAACATCTTTCATATTCTCATCTCACATGTCGTCTTACATTGGCCATAATTACATTTTCTGATTTAAGAAAAATTGCAACTTTTTGAATATACAGCCACACAATTCTGTCATTGGTCAATGAGTTACAAATGCAGGCTTTTACCATAAAAAAAATACACATTTAAATGAAAAAGACTGGAACATCAAATTAAAATGTTTGCTTTTTACTTTTCATAAACTGATTTTCATGAATAATCATGTGTTGATGATGGTGAAAGCTTCATGATCTCAAAAGGTCAAAATTCCTTACGGTTCTGGGGTTGTCATCACACTCAATTTTGCCTTTATATTGAATGTAATGTTAAAAATATATCATGTTTGAGGGTGATATAACCAATACCAGACTATTATGCTTTCATTTCGACACACTGTATTAATTTACTGGATCCAAAAATACACAAAAACATAACATCAGGTTGTGATAATGGTTCTTTCTTTATCATCAGAAACACAAACTGTTTCCACTATACTATCAAAACTGTCTGCAATGACATTTCAAGCAATGCATATACTGAAAGTTACACACACAAAGTTCACTTTTTTGGGAAGTTGATGGCTGCACTTCCTGTTAGCATCAGCTACCTAGCTATTTTCACTGGATTAGCACAACAGCTAGTTATTTTTCTCATTTCTAGTCCAAATATTTCATCACATTTAAAATAAGACATAATCACCTAAAGAGTAAATTTTCAGTGAGATGTAAGAACTTATTTTCAGACAATAGATCTTGAAAATTGTATTCAAGAAATCTTACCAAGATAATTTTCACTTGTTCCACTAGCAGAGTTTTTTTTGGCTTAATTCAAGATTGATGAGACATTTTGACTAGAGATGAGAAAAACACACTTGGTAAGATTTATATTTTTGCAGTGTAGTAAAGAATGAAATGTGTACTCCCAGTAATACAATAAGAATAGACTAAAAAAAACAGACATAAAACTAATGCTAAAATCTTAGCATTAGTTTGGTGAGTTTCACCAGAACTGGATTCTAGAGGCTAAAAATGGTGCTCATTCTTTTGAATCGAAGGCTGCTCATTTGACCTGAAGCCAGAAAAAGTTGCTTCCATCCCATCGCTTTGGCCTCACTATCCAGATGGCTGAAAAACTGATTAAAAAGCAAATAAAATACATAAATAATGAAGTTCAACAGTTTTACACACAGATGTTTTATCATTATAGTCTGTGAAAGAAATAAATCCAAAAATAAATAAATTAATAAATATATTTGGGCTTTTTTTTTCCAAGACACCACATGGAATTGACAATGTAAGGGCTGGTCTGGTGTCTAGTTGATATAGATCTATGGATTCACTCCTCCCAGACACAGTTGTTTTTACTGTAGAATTAAAGTAGCCCCAGCCAAAATACCTAACGTAAAGCTTCAAAACTTAGTACACTTTACAAAACCTGAATGAACTCTTTAAGAAAGCACTTAAATTCCATGTTTCCTCAAAGTTGGTCACGGTGGCAGAAAAAAAAAATATTAGACCACCCTTGTTTTCTTCAATTTCTTATTAATTTTAATGCCTGGTACAACTAAAGGTACATTTGTTTGGACAAATGTAATGATAAAAATAGCTCACAGTAGTTTAATTTCAGAGCTGATATCTCTCCATTTTCCATGTTTTTCTTGATAACCAAAATCGCTTCAGCTCTTACATCAGTATTTATGGCATTATACTGACAAAACGAGTGCTTTTATTCATTCCATCTTTTGTCTGTTTTAGTCACATAATACACACAGGAGTTAGTACTGATGACTTTGGATGGACTAATAATTTTTTCCTAATGAAATTTTTTCCTGCAACTTCAATTTAAGACTTTTTTAAGACAACTTCCAACAGAATTTAATGCCTATTTTAACCATTGTTTTTGTTGACTTTTGATGGTCTAATAATTTTTTTCATGACTGTTGTAACAATGGTATAGTTTGAGAAACTACAAAGAAGTTTTACATTTCTGTATTAGAAGAAGAAGCAGTAATTCAGGCAAAAAAAAAATAAAAATCCCATGGTTCACATCAAACGGAGGACAATATGTTTTATCAGGTGGGACTACTTGTTGAATAATAAATACAAACGCCTTTTTCTGCAAGTTTCCTATGTAAACTCTGAGGCGACAGATGGCTAGGCATGAGTTCAGATTGTAGAGGATATGAGTCCCTGTTTAATTACACCTGCAAATCAGATGGATAAAAACAACCTTTATTAATGTAAAGCATGAGCAGAGTAACGGCGGAGGATGGCGGCGGCAACGGCGGCGCGGGCGTTTAGCCTCGTCGTTGTCGGTACAGATGAAGACACATGGTGTATGTGTCCACTGCAGCGTCTTTGTCAGTCATCTTTCATCTTTTGGCCTGCGCCTATAGGCAGAGTGGGAGCAGCAGGCGGTGTAATTCTCTTCTAAAGCCCCTAGTTAGGCATGCATATATTCCTATTATAGTCAGCGCTCCCGGAACAAGACAACAGAGAGCAAACAGAATGACCTTGAAATATTTATCCCCAGCCTCGCTTCGGAGAATTAAGTTTGGTGTCAGGGGCAACTCGCAGCTATCCAGCTCCACTTTGTGTGGAGGCATGCACGCCCATAGACACACACACACAAACACACACACGGTCTGTTTTAGCGAGTTATGTAGACTGAGACAAACGGCTCATGTACCATCTTGCAGTGTTGAATATTAAAGGCGGTCAGGGAGGCAAGGCTTTGATTGGGACAATAAAGGCTGATGAACAGGATCTTAGAGCATGGGAGAGGAGGGTATGTGTGTGCGTCTGTGTGTGTCACAGTGCACCGGGTACAGCCAAAGCCCTGAAGTGGAAGCCAGGAGCTGTCCGGCCCAGAATGCAGCCTGCATGCAGA